>JAEQBH010001984.1:0-148775 GCA_016808115.1 Tetrastigma voinierianum | reverse complement strand
AATAAATGATAGTTCCATACCACTTTGTTTTAGTCCTTTTTCTGGTAGTTTTGTTGTATTTGACCTTTGTAGCTAAATAATCCCATTGTCTAAGGCTGTGAGGCTTTAATTGAAAGACATTAAATAATCTCTAAGAACCAGTGTCCCTAATGCGATAGGACACCATCCTCGATTCGAGTAATTGGACCCACTAAAATAATGCCCTCTTTTGTTTTTTGTTTTGTAAGTATGTATGGTTGGTGACTGACCTTTTGTGCAGCTGGCTCTTACGTTAGCTTGAAAAAGGCCTAAAGTAATGGGGACGTATAGAGTCCATGAACACTTATTCCTTTAGGTATGGCACCCATGTCAACATCGTCCGTTCTTTTTGCCTCTCTGCGGGAGATAGGAAGGTTTGGATTTGTAGATAATCAAGGTCGTTTCCATCCCCTTGTTGTATGTGCAGTCTTGGGTTCATGATGATATAAAAGTGGCAATTTGTGTTTGAAGTTTATTGATTTGAAACTAATTATAAAAACATAAAACAAATGTAATATCCATTACATTTTTTAAAATACTATGTTTAAGGTATGATAGTATTTATATATTATTTTATTAAATTATAGATATTGATATCATTTATCACATAGTATTTTAAGATGATTATGAGTATTTATCGTTTTTAAAAGATATTTTAGGTATTATTATAATTATTATTTATGAAATTGTACTGAATAAGATATTTACTTTTTTTTTAATATCTTTTTGCAATTATTCCCAAACGGACGAAAAGACAAGTTGCCCGGAGAAAATGATATACGAATGATCGGCTTTCGCGAAACCACTACGCAGTCGTTTCTTGTAAATACCAACTGTAACGCAATCGTGGTGCTGTGATGCTTTACTGCCGAGCGAGTGCGAACTAGTGTTTGATCTCAAGATATGCTGTGGTTGGGGTCGGCAGTTCTGGGCTTGGGTCCCTTAGTGGTAGCAGTGGGCCTACGGGAATCTGTCTAGGACCAAATATTTAGAGCTGGCTGCCTCTTCAACTGCGTGGCACTTAAAGTACAGGGTTTGATTGCATCTTAACAATGCCACGTGTCATGTTCCCAGGGTCTCCTTTGTTACTAGCTGGCAAGAGCGAGAGAGGCTACTCCCTACTGGTATATTTAAATGCCACTAGTTTCTGCTTGTTCTTTTGAGTAAATAAATAAATAACTAATATGCTGCTTCCTTCTCAAATCGTGAAAAAATTTCATGGCTAATCTTGCTGGAACCGACTGATTTGGATGATGCAACTGTGGCCGTCGGATCTCATTAGCTATGGCTGATGCAATCTAAATGGGGGCCCCCAAATGGAATGAATTCAAATCTCTCCTGACCTTCTACCAATAAAATTACTAGGTGGCTAATTAATGATATTTATACTCAAGTCTCTTATGGGGAGGCGACACGATATCTCTTGGGACAAATGATAATATCGTCTTTTCTTCAATATTAGATCAGGCTTTCTTGCTTTAGAAGCCCTACTGACCCTAGTACTTTATTGTTGTATAGTAGTAACGTAGTTTGCTCTATGGTCGTAGGAGCATTCATTTACAAGTCAACCATCAGAGGATGAAGTGAATTTAGGGTTGATTGTTCATGTTGACTTCTAGGATAAAAAAATAAAAAAATAAAACAGAGGAAATGACAAGTCAGTGCGATCGTGAAGGATGTGTGAATGTAACTTGTTTAACAAATAAGTAAAGCACTCATTACTTGATAGAGTGCTTTAGGAATTGTGTATATTGTATGGAGTTCCACTTAATAATGAATGAGAATATGTTTTTATTTTTATAATAAAGATTTAGAATTAATTAATTTGATGGGAGGGAAGCTCATACCCACACTACATCATGCTCAAGTAAGAGGCAGAATTTCGCTTTTATTCAAACTTTTCGAAACAATTTAAACACGTTTAATTGTGAGACAAAGACGAAACAAATTTCAAAATGTTAAATTAATTCACTATTTTCAATATTTTATATAGATGAATCGAAAAATGCGTGAAAAGCTCTCGCTTTCCTTGCTTTCTCAATTAAATTCAACTAAACGAGATTAAATCTGCAACGTATTTTCAACCAAATTTAAGCACAAAAATTTTCAAAATTTAAACTAAAGACAATACATTAAAAATTTTTATATTCCGACTTTTGATAAAAGCTTCAAAATCTTAACTAAACGTACTAAGATCTTAGACGTTATTAATTATCTCTCATGGGCTCATTAGCTGCAAGGAAAGATTGGGGTGGGGGTGGGGAGGAAATAGGAATGGAGCAGTGACCGTCACTTAACTATCGCAGCACATCAATGATTCCGTGATACCACCCTCAGAAAACATCTCTGGTGGTCTCACACTCTTTCTTTCCTTCTCCCTGCCCTCCCCAGTCCAACTCCAACAAACAAGCTTTCAGGACCCAGAGCTTGTCCTTCCCTTCTTTATAAAGTCCCCTTCTCAAGTGTCTCTCCATTTCAAGATATTTCAAACTCTCTATCTCTCTCTCTCTCTCTCTCTCTGTAACGTATTCAATACTCTGTTTTATGTCAGTTTTGGAATCTATGGCTTCTCTTTCTTATTCTTCTTCATCTCAATCGTTCTCACACACTACTCTGTTTCTTCTAGTTCAGCCATCGTTCTTCTTCCTCTAACCCACTCCCTCTCCAAAACCCAATTCAACAGTACCCACCACCTCCTCAAATTCACCTCCACTCGCTCAGCCACCCGCTTCCGCAACCGCAACCGCCACCGCCACCGTCACCGTCAAATTTCCCTCCCACTCTCCCCAGGCAGCGACTACATCCTCTCCTTCGACCTTGGTTCCCACCCATCCCAACCCATCTCCCTCTACATGGACACCGGCAGTGACCTTGTCTGGTTTCCCTGCGCCCCTTTCGAGTGCATCCTCTGCGAAGGCAAGTACGAAGCCGCAACCACCGGCGGCCTTTCCCCTCCCAATATTACCTCCGCCGCGTTGGTTTCTTGCAAGTCCCCTGCTTGCTCCGCCGCTCACACCTCACTCTCCTCGTCTGACCTCTGCGCCATAGCTCGCTGCCCCTTGGAATTAATCGAGACCTCTGATTGTTCTTCCTTTTCTTGCCCCCCTTTCTACTATGCCTATGGTGATGGAAGCTTGGTCGCACGCCTCTATCGCGATACCTTGTCAATGCCAGCCTCCTCTCCTCTGGTTTTGCGTAATTTCACTTTCGGCTGTGCTCACACCGCTCTCGGCGAGCCCGTCGGCGTCGCCGGATTCGCCGTGGAGTCCTTTCGCCTGCTCAACTCGCTAGTTTTTCCCCAACTCGGTAACCAGTTCCGTACTGCCTGCTCACCTGTTCGATGCCGACCGCGTTCGCTGGTTTAGTCCGCTCATCCTGGGCCGGTACTCCTGGATGATGAAAAGCAGAAACGAGACGGAAATGACAGAGAAGAGTCTGAATACAAACGCCATGCTTGATAAACTGAAGCACCGTACTTACCGTGTTGGACCTGAGGAATCACCGTCGGGAAGAGGAAAATCCCGGTGCCGGAGATTCTAAAGAGGGTTGATAGAAGAGGAAACGGAGGGATGGTTGTTGACTCCGGCACCACGTTTACCATGCTCCCGGCAGGACTGTACGAATCGTTGGTGACCGAGTTCGATCGCCGAATGGGCAGAGTCTACGAGCGGGCGACTCAGATTGAGGAGAGCACGGGGCTCGGACCGTGCTACTACTCAGAAGTCGGCGGCGAAAGTTCCTAGTAGCGTTGCATTTTGTTGGAAATTCCAGTGTGGTCTTGCCCAGGAATAATTACTACTACGAATTCTTTGACGGTAGAGATGGAGAGAAAAGGAAGAGGAAAGTGGGGTGTTTGGTGCTGATGAACGGTGGAGATGAAGCGGAGTCTGGTGGGCCCGCAGCTACCTTGGGGAACTATCAGCAACAGGGTTTCGAAGTGGTCTAATGATTTGAGATGCGCAGGGTAGGATTCGCCAGGAGGAAGTGCGCATCGTTATGGGATTCCCAACAACGCTAAAAAATGCGCCGGTTTAGCTGCCTTGGGGGTGCTACATGCTGCTGCCTCAGGCCTCAGCCGAGGGGTTTGACTTTCTGGTCAGGGTGTCCCTGGGTTGACTGCACGTGCCGTGCTGTACATGTAAACGGGCTGGGTTTTTTTATTTTATGTGTTCACTCTGCTTTTTTGCTTTATGCACTCTTGTCCATATTGTACATATTACCCACCTAAAGAGAGTGCATGAAACAAAAATGTAGACGGCAAACATGTAAATTTCCTCTCGTGTTGAGAATAAAATATCTTCTAAATGTATTTAGTAATAGTAAATTTTCTTTAATAAAAGTATTATTTTGACTATATTATAAGCGTTGGGTTTCTCCTCAATGGTCATTTAGAGGATTTATTTGATGGTCTAATTTCAATGTTTCAGTTCCTTTAGATGATTAGAGTCATTAGAGGATTTATTTGATAGTTAATTTCAAAATCTTATATAGCCAATGAGATTTAGTTTTGTGGTTAAGAGTTTGGTGGGATATAAAGAAAGGATCAAGTTTGAGTTTATGAGAATAGGATATTATGAAATGTGAAATGAATAAATGTAAAAGAAAAAAAAAATTGAATTTCATAGAATTAGTCGAAAAAAGAAAAAGATTTTGGATTTCATAGGATCAGTGGATAGGCTGTTTCTCACATCCACGTTAGATATATGAAAAAGTTTCCAACAACCACCTCTCAATTTAATCTAATAATCTAATAGAATTGTTTTAAAAAAGATATCATAATGGATGTGGGAGGAGGGTTAGTATTGTGGATGAAAAGTAGGAATGTGTGAGATATTGATTTGTGATTGATGGAGGTCACCTTTATAAGTGGTTAAGGTATTCCTCAGCCAAGTAATGAATAAAGGTGATGATCGAGTCCGACCCCAATAGAAGGGAAGAACACGCTTCTCTTCTTCTACCTTGCTTCTTCAATTCATTCCCCTTACTATTTGTTTCTTACTTCCGATTTCAACTTATAACAAGACTTTGCTTGGATGTTTCATTTGATTTCACTCTTTTTAAGTTTTTTTTTTTAAATAGATAAAACTAATTGATTATTGAACTGTAAATAGAATTCAAAAAAAAAAAAAAAAACCCACTTCAATTGTTAGAAATTTTGGGTTTTCGTGCATGAAAAAGTTACATTGGGGGATTTTGGATAAGGTTTCGTAACGTTGGTAACTTTTAATCAATTGCATTTATGACATGTGAATTGCATGTAAGGCTGGAGCTACCTACTTTGATATTTATGTCGGATGTGGATAAAGGAGTCGACTGACTCCGACAGCTCCTCTTCCATCCTTTATGGTCAAGTTTCATAGAAATCTAGTGACACATCATCCTGTGAAATTATTGTATCCATTTGGTTTAGCAACACTATTCATCAAGCTGTAGGTTTAGCTTAGCTAGAGCTATATTCATTTGGTAGGGAATGTTTATATTTATTTAATACAAGCAAATTTTATATACAAACGTCATGATTGGTTTCATTTGTTCGTAGAAGCCGAAGAGATAACATTAATCTAAAGTATTTGTCAGTTGTGTGTGTTTTTCTATTGGGTTCTTTTCTTGGTGCTATGATTATGGGTTAGATAAATATATATTTTGAAATGGAATGATGTCTGAGTTATTAACTAAATATGTGTTGAAAATGAGCCAACTTTAAGAAGGAAAAGCAGGCTTAATAATGAAAAAGTTATGTCCATTACTACGAGTGATGTCTCAAAACAATCTTAAAAAAAAATAAAAAAATCACAAAGTATTAAATGTTTCAAAATAATGTCTTATCACATCAACAAAATCGTAATTACTAATTACGATTTTAAAATTTTAAAATAATTAAAACCATAATCTATGATTGATGATTAATAGCGACTATTTAAAAAATTTAAAATTGTAACCATCATCAACGTTAACTTTTAGTCTTAAAATTAAATTACTAATTACTGGCTTTAATTATTTTAAAATTTTGTAATTACATTATTGACTCTCCGACGCCTGCAGCTCACTCTTTTTCGATAAATATAATATCAAACCTGCTGGTGAATAAATTTACGATATAATTTAACCTTTCGTCACAAGACTCAAGATGGAGAATTAAATGATCACGATTAACTTTCCTAATGGATGACGATATAATAAGATATTTTATCATTACGACGATAATGATATTTCTTTCATCGCCGGTAGATTTTTCCTTATCAGAATCGACACAGCCGATAATCACTGACAATAACTAAGAACATCCTACTTTCCCTGACGGTAAATTGGGATGCTTTCCTTTAACACTGATTTTTCGGTATTTATCACTTTGTAGCCGAATCCAGCCAGACTTCTTCGCTGGTACCACATTTAAAGTATACCATTAGCGACCTATTATTGCACTCTGATTCGCTTTAATCCCGATATTCGGAGCTCTCATGGCTCTGCGCCTACATGCCTATTATTTCAAATCCCATTAATATTCATCAATTACATTTTGTTAACTCGATAAAAACACACACTAATATACATATTATTTAAAAAATTAAAAAAAAAACATTATTTTGGGAGAAAGCTCCATGACTGGCACATTGAATAAAAAAAAAAATGTTAGCAAGCAGTCGAAATCCGGACGTAATGGATTTTGGAATTACATGGTGGACTGGCTAGTAAGTGGTGTGGTAACACTCATATCATATCCCGATGGGGAGTGAGTAGTAAATCCCAATGCAGTGCGAGCTGGCATCCAGTAGTGACTTGTGAGTCAACTCAAAACTCAATCATCAACAAATATATATATATATTCAAATCCAGCTGTGTTTTAGAATTGAGTCAGTCCTTCCCTGCCTTTTTCATGTCCCACTCCCACTTAAATCGTCACCTCTCCTCTTTGTTTGCTTCTCTCTTTCCGCCCCTAGTTGTACCCTTGTAGGTGGATGTTGTTTAATGTCGTCATAGGCCCCCTCACCCATAATCTCAAACTTCATTCAATGATTGATTACCGAATAATATATCCTACCAATTGTTTTGGTATACCATATATGTTTGTTTTGAAACCATCTTCAACGGTGAAGTAAAGTAAAAAATAGATATTTAAATAAAAATCTCGTTTTTAGTAGTAAAATAAATCCTTCAAATAAAAAGAATTATTAATAATAATTATTATCAATATTCGCACAAATACATTCAAAACCATTCATAAAGAATAATTTATATATAATAAAATTTTATTCTTTGACATGTATCGATATAAAACGAACGGGATTATATATTACGTGAATGATACAAATATAGCATAAAATCAAAATAGATTTGTGATAACTACAAAGTTTCTTTAAACGCCTCATTATCGGAAATACACCCTTTTAAATTTTTAATAAAATCTCAAAAATCGCTTTTGTGTTGAAAAGATAACTTGGGATGTTAATCTTTTTTGCTAACTATTGGAAATGCTTTTACCAAAAATAGTTTTTTAAAATTATATTTTTTGAATGCTTCTTGTTTTTTTAAAACCATTATCAAGAATAGTTTTTTAAAATGATGTTTTTTGAATATCAGTTCTGTTAATTAGGGTTATTTATTTATTTATTTATAAGCATGGAAAATAAGTGGAATATAATTTTGGTATTTTTTAAAACTATTTTTTTTAAATTTTGTTTTTTTTATATGTTTTTCTTAAGTGCTATTTTAGATAAAAAAAAATTGCAAATCGAATGCGTTATATAAGTTTCCTCGCTTTTAATAAAAATAGTTTTATGTTGAATAAACATGTCTTCAATGTTTTTCATGATTTTTAGAAGAAAAAAAAATTGTGAATTAATTAAACGTGTTTCTTATATATATTTTTGTTATTATTTAAAAAAAAATAGTTTTCAAACACGATAAATAAACAAGCTCATGTATTTTATTTTTATTTGTATTTTTCTATAAATTAATAATTTCATTATAATGGCATAGAGGTCTCATCCCCTGCACACATCAACCTACAACACTGATCATTACTTTAATAGATATCATCGCTTGGTACTTTGCACCAAAGAGAAAGAGAACATTATTTTATTTTATTTCATTTTTCTATTGAATAAACTGATGAATCACATTTTACAAGAATAGGTCCCTCCTTATTTAACAAACATAAATTATTTTATATAGATCAAAAAGATGATTAAACTAAAGACCATCAGCAATTAGTGACTTAATAAACACATTACAAATACAAACTTTATCGAACAAATTAAGAAACCATATCAGTTTGTAACGTTGTGAAACAATATAATTCTAAACCTGATCCTAATTATCGATCATTATTTATCTCTGTTAAATCAGAGGAAGATCAAATGTAGTGACAGCAGAACAAGAATAATATTTCTTTTTTCCCAAAAAGTATTATATCAAACCCTTACAAAATTCTAAAACTCTATTTATTTATATATATAGAGAACATATGAATAATCGACTTTGATGAATTCGCTTTACGAAAGAAAGAAAAAGATGTAACTACGAGCCTATAAATATGTTAATACAAATCATCTCATAATATCCATATAATTAACACTATTAAATTATTCAATTAAAATCGTACATGACACGTCACCCATAATTAATAAATTAATCTAACATTTTTCCAATTTGAAGGCATAATCATATCTAAAATGTTTTCTCAATAGATTTTATATAGTCATAACTAAATCATATACAATTAACACACCGTACGACGAGAATCGTGATATACTAGATGTTATTTATCAAAACTATAATCAAATGTTTCAACAAGAGATTTTACATAACTATAAATCAACTATATACAATTAATACATTAAGAAGATGCATAAATCGTATATAATCAAACACTACTAATTTAGAAGCATTTCAATGACAAGAGTATTGATTTAATAGAAAAAAAAAACATAATTTTGTCATTTATCTAGTCAAAATGACACAAAATAATAAGATAATGACAAACGTCAAAATGTGTATGTAATAATGAAAAAACATGAGCTTTTCTTACAAAATACATGAAAAAGGAAAAACTCCCACTAAAACAAAGAGTCTAAGCTCCTAACAATCCCATGCGAAAGGGACGCGGTTTTTAAACACACAAAAGCCGTAGTTCGTTGCGGTGGTCTCGTCAACACGCTAACAGAACGGTGCTTAACTCGAAATGGCGGGCTCAGAATTTTCTTTAATAAAAAAACTTCACATCAATATGCTTGGAGCGAGAAGTGCTCCTAGTATTCCTAGAGAAAGATACAATTACAGAATCATCACAGAACAATTTCAGCGGTCTAGAAATAGAGTAAACAACCACCAAAGCTGAAATGAAGTTCCGCAACCATATTGCATGATAAGTAGTTTCATAACACTCCATATACTTTGCTTCCATAATAGAAGAAGTTGTAAGTGTCTACTTGACATTTTTCCCAAAAACAACTCATTCAGGCATCATAAAGATATAACCATAAGTGGATTTTATCATCCACAAAGAACTCCGTATAATCTAATCACTAAACCAACTTACTTCAAGAGCGCTTTCTGTGACAAGCCGACATGTCAATACGAAGATCCTTAGTATTCTCGCATACCTCAAAACTTTCTTAGTCGTTTTCCACTAGCTTTGACCAGGATCACTCAAATACCTACCCAACACGCCAATAACAAAAGCAATATCAGGGCGTGTGAATACTTGAACATATATCAGGCTACCCACAATTGAAGAATAAGTGACTGCTTTCATTCGATCACTCTCAATATCATTCTAAGGACATTGGCCTTGGAAAACTGGCCACCCTTACAATCGCAGGCTCACTGTAAGAACATGATCGTGATATCGAACATTTTAACGCGCTCAATATATGTCTATCGAGACAACTGTGAATGCCACTAGGTCTATCGCGAAATATTTGTATGCCTAATACATAAGATGCTTCTCCAAGATCATTCATATCAAAATAGCTAAACAATAACTGCTTTGTCTCAACCAAATCATTTGCTGCGAGCAAAATATCATTAACATATAAAACCAAGAAGCATTTGCTCTCACCGACCTTCATATATATGCATTGATTGGTGATGTTCTCCTTAAAACCATTGGCGATGACAACTTCATCAAACTTGAGATACCATTGCTCTGTGAAGATACTTTTTTAAACCATAAATGGATTTCTAGAGTTTACAAACCATGTGTTCCCTTTTCAGAATATCCTAAATTATACCTCGGCTGCTTTATAATATGTTTAGCAGATAATAAAGTGAAATGTATATTTTCCGTAATAAAATAATGCTAAAAATAAAATAAGTAAAAATTGAATTAATCGCCAGATAAAGGTAAATCAACGCCAATATCATCTCAAATGACATATGATAAAAGATCAGATAACAAAGCAGAATTTGAATAAGTGGAATTGAGAATAATGGAGAGATGTGAAGGACCAACGTAAAATAAAGGAAAATTAAAAAATCAAAATGGATAAGACCAAATCGGGTCTCTCATTTTCCGGGGGCCCCATGTTTTGGAGAAATGAGAGCAAAGAGAAGAGATAGAGTAAGAAATAAGAGTTTAAGAAAGAAGAAGAAGAAAAATAAGATCAAGGTACGATTTTTGTACACTAAGATTGACGCTATAATTTCAGAGTGAACCATTAAGTTTTGTATGGATTTTGTATGAATTGTTATGGTTTTGGGTATGGATTTCCTCTTTGAGCTAGGTGTGAGGGTTAAAGAGTATGGAAATCTAGGTTTTTGTTTGGAAAAATTATGGATTTTAGTATGGAATGTTTGGGATTTGTGTATAGAACTTTGGATGGGTGTGTATGTTTTTGAATGGGAAAATCAAACCATAAACCCATTTTTGATGAATTTGGGTCTAAAAGTACCTTACTTGGTATATTAGTGGTGCTCTGATTCGTCATTGACAATCTTGCGAGGAATATTTGTATTAAGGAAATATTGGGGTTTGCGAGATGTCACAAATTTCTCCCAACTGGACGTATCATATAATTTCTTCTCGGTCCGAACTCCGTTTTTTGTGTTTCGACTCTATAAAGCCCTTTTCAGCCTAATCCATCCATATATAGCTTGATGAAATTGAATGATAGTAAATAGCTCATACATACATGATAAGCATGGGCTTATTCATGCATATAACGAGATATGAAATGCAAGATATTAAATAAATGATTGTAAATATCGCATATGATTACCAACACAATAATTATCTGGAATATAAGATATGTACTGAATATAAAATACATACTGATTGTCTCATTAACCCGATGTATGGGATAGGGATTGACATTTATTGGTGGAAAACAAGCCTCCGCACATACCGATCGTCTTGTTTTGGGCCACATAAACATTTTCAAAGTTCTTATAGATGGTCATTGTCTCGTATAATGATAACAACACGTTTTCGGGCCCTTATAGTTTCCTTTTATCCACTTCTAAGTGGTTTATGCAATCATAAAAACATAAAACAAATGACTGGCTTATATACTTAAACGATATGATATGATAAGAGAAACATGCGATCGCTTATGCGATGACAAGTATATTGTGACAAGAATGAGCGAAACAAAGTGTAAAATGATATGAAATGGCATGAACGTTGATAAGAAATGAAACATGATATGATAAGTAAATATGAGATATGTATAAGCATGTTTAAATGATATGATATGTTAGATGTGTATGGCTGTGTATGTATGTACGATCTCAGGTTAGGTTGTCCACTTAGCTTATTCCCCACTGCTATAAGCTTAGCACGGGTGTTTCATTCGTGTAGGTACAGGAGAAGCAGAAATGAGAAGTCCGGACACTCCCCATCAGCAACCAAGGCAACACGCTACTAGGTGCCCACTAAAGACCTTTCGGTCTATTTTTGTATATGTTTTTTTTTTTTGTGTAAACAATGTAAATATTGTAAATTTTGAACACTTCCATATATGGAGCTTGTATATATTTTGTAATCCGCTGCTACAGAATATAGTACAAGTTAAATATTTAACATTATATGAATGACCAAACTTAAAGTTTATAAGTTTATAGTAAAAAGGAAAGAAAGGAAAAAGTACACCTCTTTGTTTGACACCGGTGCCTGTTGTAAGTACTACATTCCTACCAACTTCCTCAAACCAATAGTTTCTGATATAAACATCCTCAATTAAGTCTCCATTCAAGAAAGTTGTTCTCACATCTATTTGATGTAACTCTAAATCAAAATGAGACACTATAGTCATAATAATGGGTAAATAGTCTTTAGTGGACACGAGAGAGAAGATTTCCTTAAAATCAATACCTTCTCGTTGACTATAACCCTTAACTACTAATCTTGCTTTATATCTCTCTACCTATCCCTCGGTATCACGCTTGGTCTTAAATACCCATTTGCAATCGAATAGGTCTCGTATCCATTTAGCAAATACCAAGTTCACACTTTATTCCTCGTGACATGGAAGTCATCTCATCTTTATCAGATCGATCCGTAAGTTGGATTGAGGACTAACAATGGCTTTGTAAAGTTGTCGAATCCGATATACATCACCCACATCATACTCATGCTCCTATAAGTAGATACGTAATTCATTTGAAATTTGATGGCCTACATCACTCGACTTCAAGGGTATATATCCATGGCCACATCTTAGGCTACCGGATCTACATTTCAGTGGTTATCGGATCTACATCCTCAATCGGGTTTATCATCGGTAAAGGGCAATCGACGCTTCGGGTCAACAGAGGATCTGAGCGAAACACTAGACTCCAAGAATAAAAAACCGGTGCATTTGTTGAACACAATTTCTTTCGCCCTTAGCTCGCACTCAAAGATCATCATCAAAATAGATAGCTCGATTCGACTCAATCACTCTAGTGGTGTGCGACGAGTAATAAAACCTAGAACCTCTTGATCCCACAATAACTAATGAAGTATCCATGAATGGTTTTTGGATCAAGTTTCTTGAATTGCGGATTGTACGGTCTCACTTCCACCTTGTAGCCCTAAACATGGAAGTGATGAAGACTAGGCTTCTTCTGTGACCATAACTCATATGGAGTCTTAGGAACATACTTACTAGGCACTTGGTTCAAAATATGTTGCAGTTTTCAAAGCTTCACCCCACAAGAACTTAGGTAGTAAGGAATTAACAAGCATACATCGCACCATATCAAGAAGCGTGCGATTCCTTCTCTCTGCAATCCCATTTTGTTGAGGAGTATCATACATTGTATACTGAGCATAAATGCCGTATTCTTAAAAGTACTTCACAAATGGTCAAGGGTTGCATTCCATCTCATCATATCTATCATAACACTCATCACCTCCGTCAAAATGAACGACTTTGATCTTCTTCCCTTCTTGGAGCTCAACTTTTGCTTTGAAAACTTTGAAGGCTTCCAAAGAGTCAGACTTCTCACGAATGAGCTCAACAAAATCATAACGAGAATGATCATCGATGAACGTGATGAAATATTTGTGGCCACCCAAAGCAGGAATGGTGAATGACCCACAAATTTCTGTATGAACAACCCTAAGCAACTCGGTGCATTTATCAACCTTGGCATTCCTAACCTTGGCGATTAATTTACCCTTGATGCAATCAACACAAGTATCAAAATTTGAGAAATCAAGATCTAGAGGAATCTCATTCTTAATTAATCTCTTCATTCTCTGTTTGGAAATACGACTTAGACGTTTGTGCCAAAGAATAGAAGACTTTTCATTTAATTTCAAACGTTTGGACCTACTAAAAGTATTGTTGTAAGGGTAGCGTAAAATGTATGCAAAGTGTATAACTCTAATCAGAAAGACTTCCACAAAGTACTCTAGTGTCAATTAAAAGTGAATCTTGGTACAACTTTAATTTTCCAGTTCCAAAAAGAAAACTATATCCAAGTCTATCCAAAATAGGTACTGATATCAAATATCTCCTAATCAAGGGTATGTACGCCACATCATGCAATTAAAAAAAATTTCATGTACTAAGCTGCAATCTAACAACTCATAGAAAATCAACTCGACTCTCAGACCGCCTCTCATGTACACGCATTCACCGCAAACTAATCGACTTCTTGCTTATCACCGGCCGTATAATCGTGCCGTGAAATTTGCGAAGACTACTCATCTAACTACCATGTATCAGATGACACATCAATGATATTGGATTCAAAACAAACATTCACCCAATGATTATTAGATAGTTCATTTTTCCCATTCTTTGAAATCTTTGTATATTTCTTGCTAATATCATCCAAGACCTCTTTTGTATTCTTAATCTTGGGAATGTTTGCATAAATAGATTCCTCCATATGATTCTCTATGATCATTAAACAACAAATCTGCTTGTAACACTCAATCCTCATAAAACTTGTTCTCATTTGTAGAACTTTAGGCAGCGTGCCGCTAACTTTAAATTTTCATACAAGTCAGCTTCACAATCACAATCTATCATGAGACTTAACCCATCAAGCCAGAATTAGTCATATTAAGTTTCCGTGGATGACAGAATCGAGGAAAGCCCAAAGCTGAAAAATAAACAAAAGAGTAATATAAAAAATACATGTAAAACAAAGATATCGAATCGCTTATTCTTTCGGCTTACTAAACGACCACAAAAGCCGTCACCAACGCTAGAATCATAAAATATAAAAAGACTCATACATAAGTAAAAACAATTCACCAGCTATCATAACCAAATGAGTCAATTTCCCATCGATAGTGTAGTAAAATTGTGTGGTTCGTGACACTTAGTGAAATTTCTTCATCAAACTAAATATCCTATTAAATAATCAAATCATCGATAGAACAACTTCACTATCTGCATTTTATCTTGGGTGAAATCATGCGCTTAGACAAGAGAAATTACAGTTACAACATCGATTTCAAAAAATATCCAACATGCTTAGATTCACAAGAGACAAGTCCATAAACATTCAAAATTTCTTAATTTTCACCCTAATACAATATTACTAATAATTTTATTCTCAATACGATGCTATAAATAATCATAAATAGCACAAATATAAATTGTTAAAGCAATATTGTGAAAAGGAAATAATAAAAATATTACAAAATTGGATTAAAAATTAAATTTTATTCCAAAAACAAATTTTATATTTAATGGGATAGTAGAGTAAAAATGGGGCAAAACATGTACCTACTTCAAAAATATCCCCATCAATAATCTAAAAAAAAGAGATTAATAAATAAAATTTATGAATATTTCGTTATATTTCTTTCCTAAAAATCAATGGAACAAATGAATAATTATTAAAAATAAATATGTGCTAGTTTGGTTTTTTGAGAAACCCAAGAAAGAAAAAGCATCTTTCTTTTATGACAATGTAATAAATGGATTTAAAAAACCCATCAATCCAGTTTACTTGATTGGCATTAACGTCAATCAAATAAATAAATAATAAAAAAAACATGAGTTAAATCTGATAATAATATCATTCATGTCAACAAAACAAACTTCATTGTTTCCAACTTGTCACACACGATAAAGAAATTTTTTTTTTTTTTCAATTTCAAGCTGACAGCCTTTTCCTTTTTTGTTATTATTATTATTATTATTATTATTATTTAACAGCCAATCAAACTAAACAATTAAAAAAGACATCCTTTTTCTTATGCTGAATTGTGATTGGTATCTACAATAAAATAATAATAATGTAATAATAAATTGAAATCCTTTGTCCTTAAAATTGTCTAATGTCAATAAAAATAATAATAAAAAATTTCATGATTGAAATAAAAAAAAAAAAAAATTATGATGGAAATTTGATATCCTCTGTTCTCATGGTTGTTTGATGTCAAATAAAAAATAATAATAATAAAAGATTCCATGATTGAAATATGTTGGAAATCAAAATGAATAACAAAAGAAAGAAAATGACATGAATTGTCCGATAACGATTTCTCATCTTTCCAGCATATTTCGAGATTGGATAATACATTCAAACAAAAATCCAAAAAATGTAATGAAACAAATTTTGACAGCTTCAATGTCAATTAAAATGTTATTATTAATTATCGAATTATTTTGTAAAATTAAAAACATTTATTAAGCTCAAAACAATTTATTAACAATCAAAAGACCTAATAAATGCATTACAAAATATAAATTTTATTAAACAAAGAAGCATATCAATTTGTAGCGTGTAAAAAAACATACATAAAACGGATCCAAAATTAGTGACTATCATTTATCTCCGTTAAATCTATAAGCACAAGATCAAAGCAGAATTATTAGTGGTTAAAAATTGATATTTCCTCTTTCCTCCCCAAAGAGTGATTTTACCAAACTCTTATAAAATTTTGCGCCTATTTACTTATACTGCTTTGAGTCTACTTGCCCATGTAGTATCACAACATGGCAAGCAGTTAATATTAAATCATCTCATAAATGACCTATAATTAACATGTATAATTATACAATTAAAATTGTAATATGATTATACTTAGTTCATAATTAATAAATTAATTTAACACGAACTTCATTTAATGATTGATTGCTATTTCAAAAAGATCCTCCATAGCTTTGTACGTGGGTGTGAGAAATAGAAATACGGGCGTTTAATCCACAAGTAAAACGTTTATTGAGAATAGTTTTTGAAATTATAATAATTGTTGTTTTAAAATTGTTATTATTATTTGAATTTACTGTTTTTTGTGTTTTTTAGAATTAAAAAAGTGACCAAACGCGTTTTATCGTTTTCATTTCTTCTTGCTGCAGTAGAACACAGAAAATGTGAACCGAACAAGTCCATGTATTTTGTTTTTATTTGCATTTATGAAAATAAATTCATGATTTTATTTTTATATTGGAATCATTATTTACTTTTGCTCTAATGCTAGTAATAATAATAAAAAAAAAATCCCTATATTTTAAAATAATGGAACTTGTTATAAATTGGTTCATTATACGGTGAATGTCCAAATTTATTGAGAGTCATTATGAAGCTCCTAATGAACTTCAGCCATGAGATTCATGTATCATTTTACCAAGGAAGCCTATAAAAGGACTTCTATCCTTTGTATAAGACATTCGAGAGAAAATAAAATTTCTCTTGTTCCATCTATCTCTCTCCCTTTTCTCCAACTCAATTCTCTCACTCATTCCTTCTCTCTTTTGATATATATACAAAGAAAAAAACATATTTCTATTATAATCTTGTGTTTTATAACACATTTTACAACACGTTATTAGCACGATTTTGCTTCAGCAAAGGTAAAATTATATTATTATCATTTTTTTCATATATTAAAAGTTTACCAAAATGTCAAATTTTATAAAACTTGAGTTTGTGTCACGGATATTTCGGTAAAATTATATATTATGACTACAATAAATATATCTAACTTCCATGAATCTTCGAGAAACAATAAAAGAAGAAATGAAGGTCTCCAGCTAGGACCTGGTGTAAAACACTACCTTCCAGTATCATTCCACGGTGATTTGAAAATGAGTATCTCATTGTAAAATATTCTTTCACTATGTGGAATGACTCGAATGATAGATTTGACAAAAAAAAAAAGGTGATTTTACCAAAAGCTTGGCAGGACTTGGATACATCCTGAGGTCAGTAAAGATTTTAAAATGTATGGAGTGTAACTCCACCTATTTAAAAATAAGCTACGTGACGTTTACGCTGGTAAAAATCACGATGAAGACATGTTAGAAAAACGCTACAACATTTCACGCCTTTAATGCGCTTCCAAAGAACAAAGAACATGATACAGCAGTAGATTACTAAATATTCAGAGTTAATATCATGTTTTCTAGTAGCTGAACAAAATAATGAGTTACTAATGAAAAACCACCAGTCCTGTCCAACTGGATTTGAACCATTTCTTGAAGTGAATGCAATTTTATCTCACAATCGTGGGTGTGGAAGTGGTCGTGGGCGGAATTCCCGACACTATAATAGTCATCATTCTAGCTCCTTCAAAAGGAAAGACCCATTTCATTGCCAGAAGCGGAATAATAGTGAGACAAAACAAGAAAATTGAGAAAATGTACATAAAAAACCCTTCAAGGCTCCTGAAGAGATCATATATGCAGAATTAAAAGACCGTCTCGCATCACAGATTTACCAAACATCCTGCATCCGTATCAAGCATCATAAAGATAGCGAGGGTAGAAACTAATTTTTCGATGGAAATGAGTCTCGGACTCTATCTTATTTTTGAGATATGAACTTTTTTGAAGGTCATAGTGATAATTTCATTGGTTTAATAAATGATGAAAATGTAAATATTAAATAATTCTATGTATGTTATCAGGAGTTAATAAGAATATCATATTGTTATTTATATTTTGATCTTATCTAAATTTATGTATTATTGAATTTCAAGATTAATGATGATGATATATGTCTTGCTAACTGCGCAACCACCCATACAATCCTTCGAGAAATTTTTTTTTTTAAAAATTTAATAGTAACATATGCCAGTATAAGTACCATCTTTGGTACATCAGATTTAATTGAAGGCTCCAAAAGAGCAAATATAATGCTACAAATGGAACTAAATTCCATATTAATGATGTATTATATTCTAGCAAATCAACAAGAAATTTTCTTAGTTTGTGTGATATCTCGCAAAATAGATACTATATTAAAAACTATGAATGAAGGTAATAAAGAAAATTTATATAATAATTTATAATTTACGAGAAAAGATTACTAAGTGAGAAGCTCTCAAAGATTCTCAAGTTATATCATACGCAACATAAAGTCTAATCAGCCTATGTGTCAGAATGAACTGAAGTCTGAATGACCCAAAGATTTTTACTCTTTGTCATAACTGGCTAGGGTCACCCTGGATCTTCAATGATGCGGTGAATCATAAAACAATCACATGAGCATCCATTAAAGAACCAAAAGATTATTTTACCCAATTAATTTTCTTGTGACCCTTGTTCACAAGGGAAGTTAATAGTCAAACCATCATTTAATAAAATCATGTCTGAATCACTAGTTTTTTTTAGAAAGAATACATGAGGACGTAAGTGGACCTATTTATCCACCATGTGGACCTTTTCGTTATTTTATGGTCCTAATAGATGGATGCCTCCACTAGATGGTTACATGTATGTCTTCTTTCCACAAGAAATATTGCCTTTGCTAGGCTCCTTGCACAAATAACCAAATTAAGAACACAATTTCATGATTATCCAACCAAGACAATAAGACTTGATAATACTGGTGAATTTACTTCACAAACTCTCAATGACTATTGTATGTCAATTAAGATAAATATTGAGCATCATGTTGTTCATGTTCATACCAAAAATGGTTTAGCGGAGTCTTTGATCAAACTTCTTCAATTAATAACTAGACCATTGCTGATGAAGACCAAATTACCAACATCTACTGGGACATATGTTGTTATGCATGTCAGTAAAGTCTAATAAGAATTTACCAACATCTTACCAAGGAATACTCCCATTCACAACTTGTATTAGGTAAACAACCCAAACATTTCCCACTTATTTAGTTTTTCGTCAGGTACCATGTACCACCGCACTCCCACAATGTACCAAAATGGGTCGACAATGTAGACTTGAGATTTATGTAGGTTTTGATTTGCCGTATATCATAAAATATTTGAAACCCTTAACAAAAGATGTTTTTAGAGCCATATTTGCATATTGTCATTTTAATGAAACTGTATTCCCATCATTAGGGGAGAAAAAGCACCTAAAAAAGAACGAGACGAGAATTACTTTAATGTACGACATTATCCCATTTGACCATCAGACAACCAATGTGAACTAGGAGTTCAAAGGATCATTCATTTACATAATCTTGCAAATCAATTACGAGATGCATTTGTTGATGTAAAGAAAGTGACAATGTCACATATCCCAGCTATGAATGCTCCAGCACGGATTGAGGTCCCTGAAGAACAGAAAGCAAATAAATCCAAAACACA
This sequence comes from Tetrastigma voinierianum, assembly GCA_016808115.1. NCBI lineage: Eukaryota > Viridiplantae > Streptophyta > Magnoliopsida > Vitales > Vitaceae > Tetrastigma > Tetrastigma voinierianum. The sequence continues at coordinate 128,803 of JAEQBH010001984.1, read as the reverse complement.
CTTGAAGCGTGGGAGACCAATTAGGTCAAAAGATGTAGCTTCCCGGAAGAAAAGAACAAAAGCAAAGCAAAATACCCCTGTAGAGGAACATGATGAACAACGAACCCTCGTAGAGGCACATATTGAACAACAAACTCTTAAAGAGGTGAAAAACGAACAAATATCTCCAGAAGAGGCAAAGGTACCTGAAAATTATGAGATCTCAATGAGTTATGTGCACAAGGGACATAAATGAGATTGAAATGATATTGTTATCAATAATATTTTTGCTTTCCAAGTGGCCTTAGACATCATAGGAAATGATGAGGATCCCGAACCATAAAATGTAGAAGAATGTTGAAATAAAAATGATTGACCAAAATGGAAAGAAGCTATGTAGGTAGAATTAAACTTGTTAATGAAACGAGACGTTTTTGAACCTGTATTTTTAACACCTAAAGGTGTAAAGCTTGTTAGGTACAAATAGGTATTTGTACGAAAACGTAATGAAAATTATGAGATCATAAGATATAAAGCGTGATTAGTAGCACAAGGTTTCTTGTAGAGACTTGGTATTGACTACGAGGAATCATATTCTTTTGTCATGGACACAATCGCTTTCTGATTTCTAATAAGCTTAGTAGTCTCTAAAGGACTGGATATGGGTTTCATGGATGTCATCATAGCTTATCTATATGGATCCATAGATAATGACATATATAAAGAAAATAATACAAAGCCTCGTAATATGTGTTCAATCAAATTACAACGATTCTATACGACTAAACAACTAAAACATGCAGACAATCGCCAATGAAGTATTTATCGGTGTTAAGCAGATGCAAATAACCCTATATGCCCATGCATCTTTATTAAGAAATCAGAAACTAGATTTGCAATTATTGTTGTGTATGTTGATGATCTAAATCTTATTAGGACTCCTGAAAAGCTCACAAGAACAACAAAATATTTGAAAAAGGAATTTGAAATGAAAGATCTTGAGAAAATAAAATTTTGTCTCAGCCTATAAATCGAGCATTTCCCTACTAGAGTTTTAGTTCACCAATCGGCATATACTAAGAAAATTTTAAAACGTTTTTATATGGATAAAACACACCCTTTAAGTTCGCCAATAATTGTTTGTTCATTTAACGTGAAAAAGGACCCATTTCTCCTTGGTGGAAAAGGCAGAAGCACTACTTAGCCTAAGTACCATATCTTTGCCATCGCGACTCTTAGCTTTATCTTGTTAACTGTACTCATCCAGATATTGCTTTTTATGTCAATTTATTAGTCAAGTACAATTCCGCTCCAACTCTAAGACATTGGAATGGTATGAAGCATATATTACGCTACCTCCAAAGAACAATTGATATGAGTCTATTTTATTCAAAAGAATAAGTTGTTCATTGTTCGGATATGTCACGCAGATACCTTCTCGACTACATAAGGCCTTAACACAACAGTGTGATGCTATTAATCAGAAATTAATCACAAGCTTCATGGAGATCTTGTAAGCAGACAATGGTGGCCATATCATCAAATCATTAAGAGATTATGCACCACGAAGGTGTCGAATGCATATGACTAAGATCAATGATTCAAATATATCTAAGAATCATGTGACCCCTCTATCAAAGTACAACCTCGACAACATTATTTGAAGATAATGCCGCATGTTTTGCAATAAATCAAAGCAAGATTATATAAGTGAGATGTAATCCAAACATATTTCAAAGTTTTATACACTTAACTTTTGTAAGAAATAAATTGACGCTCAATAAATACGCTTTAAAGGATAATTCAACATACTTATTCACGCTCATCGCCAACCTCAACATTCGCCAGCGTTTCATCACAAGACGTAATGCGCTTAACTTAAAATATTGATACGAGGCGCTACACGCTAGCGACAAGTACGTTAAGATATCGCATTCTTTTTCCCTTTGTCCGTGTTTGTCTATCGAAGCCACAGCGTTTTTAACTATAGCTCTAACAAAGAAAGAACAATCTACAACATCAAGGCGAATATTGTGATATTTTTCCCTTCGTTATACTTTTATCCCCATCAGTTTTACTAAGTAGATGAATGATAGATATTCTTAATGACGGTAATTAAAGGGGGAGTATTATAAATTGGTTCATTGTATGGTGAATGACCAAATTCATTGAGAGCCATTATGAAGTTCTTAATGAACTTCATCCATGAGGTTCATGTATCACTTTACCAAGGAAGCCTATAAAAAGACTTCCATCCTTTGTATGAGACATTTATGAGAAAATAAAAATTCTCTTGTTCTATGCATCTCTTTCCCTTTTCTCCGTCTCAATTCTCTCACTCATTCTTTCTCTTTTTTGATATATATACAAAGAGAATAATATATTTATATTTATAACTTGTGTTTTATAACACATTTTACAATAGAACTTAAGATTTTTTAGAAATTTGTTATTAAATAATAAAATGTTTTTTAAAAATAATCAGTACTCTATAAATAAAAAAATAGCTGTAAAGGACGCTATAAAGAAGATGGAGGATTTGTTCTTGGTAATAAAAGTCCAAGAGTAAAAGAGTAATTTTATATTATGTGATGGGATAAAATAACCAAAGTATGGCATTCTTCTAAGTTCTAATGCATTAAAATCCCGCTTATAGATGATTTTTTATTTCAACCGGATTATTTGTTATTTCATTTTATCATAGCTGAAATAGATCTAAAGATCTAAAGACCATACTTTTAAAATAATGATTTTTATTTTAATAATTTATTTTATTTTTTGAAATTTACTTATTTTAATTTTAATTAGATTTAAATTATTTTGACATGTTATTATAAATATATATATTTTAAATACTTTTAATTATATTTATTTTCGAAAAATGTCTTCCCCTTAATATCTGCACAAAATGAAAGATACAATAAATATTTGTGAGAAAGTATATAACATATGATTGATTTAAAAGAACTTTCGAAAACCATTTATGGAAATTTGATTTGATTTTGATAAAAATGTTTTTGTGTTTTTGTAAAAATAAATTTTTTTTTTTGAAAAGAATAACTGATTCGTTTAAGAGATATAATATAAATATATGAAATAGATATTAAAATAATATTTTCCAAAAAAAAACATGGGAAGTGTTAGATTATTTGATATTTTTAACCAAATATTTCGTAATTTCCTCTCTTGAACGAATTTGTACGGAAACACGAGTTGTCGTTGGATAATGGTGGGAGAGGGCCGGCCAGATTCTGGAATAATCGAGTGAACATCAGCCGTTGATTAGAGATCATAGAGGATGGGTGGCAGATGATGACAAGGACGCCGCCCTGATTTGAAGTTTATGCTGACGTCAACAGCTTTCTCAATTTCCGAAGTATCAGTGCTAGCTGTCTGACAGACATGTGTGGAGTGGTGTGCTCCTAGATGATTCTCCACGCTTTCATCTGGTGGTCCGTGCCACACAGAATCGATAAATAGCTCCAATTGGGTGGATGTCAGACGTATCACCCACCAACAAAAAAAAAAAAAAAAAAAAAAAAAAATCGTACACCGTGGAGAGAGTTTGAATCAAATGATGGTCCATCATCCATATAACCTGGAGTTGTTTTTTAACTTTATTTTTGGAAAAACATGTGGCCTGTAGATTGTGTGAGGGGGGAAGAAGAAGAAGAACGAACCAGAACCACCCACTTCAGGTTTTGGTACTGTAGAGTGTGTAGGCTGTAACCCACCCACCCCAGGGTAAATTACAAATTGGGTGTCACATCCGATCCCTCATATAGCCGTTAATGCTATTTGAATTCAAAATTTTTATTATTTTTCTGATCATTCCTGTTGCTTTCTCCACTACCTCAATTCTACGGTGCCTAAATTTTTGCCTAGTTTGTGCATCGATAATACTTCACCTTACGTGCTACATCTTGAAAGTTCTTTAATGAAATAGAAATCATATAATTTGGTTGAACTGATTGAGATAGCGCTTATTCATCTTCGATTAAAATTTATAAGGTGTTTAATAAAGATATTTAAGTGCATTTATTAAATCGACAGAGGAAATGATAATTTATTTATCTTAATTAATTTTATAAGATTGCTGAGAAATATTTATAATCAGTTTTTGATAACTGATTAGGCCTAAAACATTCCTATGCAAATATTCAACCTTTTTTTCATCCTTATCCCCTATTTATATGATAATGATTTCACTTGATTTTATTTATTTTTAAATCTTATTATATACTATAAAAATTATCTTTTTTATACTTATATATAATTTTTATAAAAACTTAATTTTATTAAATGATAGATTAATGAGATTATAAAATAAGTTAAAAATCCTTTATCTTCATAAATTTGATTTAAAAATTGAATTTAATGAATATTAAAGATTATAAAATATTTGGTGCTTTACGATAATAAAAAAAAAACTTTTAATATAATTATTAATTAAAATCCTAATGCAAGTATTTTTATTTTTATTATATCATAAATAGATTATTAATATTTATAGTGATGGATAAATAAAAACAGATATTATTTTAATTAAATAAGATATTCATAAATATCATATTGAAAATATTTATTCATGTAATAAATTTTTTTACATATGTAATAATAGTCTTAAATAAATGTTATGAAAGAAAGATTGTGAACACACAAATACTAAATTTGCATAGTAATTATTTTCAAAAATAACACCAAAACGCTGTTTCTACGTTTTTAAAATTATTTTCAAGAATATTTATATATATATATATATATATATATATATATATATATATATATATATATATATATATATATATATATATTATATTTGTATATATTTCAATCATATTTATATAAGTAATTAACCTTCAATCAGGTGCACTGGCAGACCCAGAAAATAAAGTTAGGAGGTGCATAAAATCATGTCTCCAAGTCATTTATCCACTAACAATAACTACTCACGTTTTGCCACAAGTATACGAGAAAAATATTCTCCAATTGCGCTTGCGATAGTCTCATAATTCCGAAATAATTCACTTCGACATACTGAAAATTCCAAATGTCTCGGACCCTTTCATGGGCATCAATCATGGACTTAGGTTTCTTTAGATCAAGAAGCTCACAGCTGATATATCAATCTCTGGGCGATTCCACTATCCTCGTGGCCGAATTAATTATTCAAATACCATTTTGGCAAAAAAAAATTCATTTTTAGTGTAAACAATTGCCCACCACATATAATATGGCTCATGGGCCATGTTTGTATGAAAAGGCTTTTATATGTCAAAAGCTCTCCTCTCTTTTCACTCATTATTCTATCATGATGCCCAAAATGCAACTTACCCCTTTGGATGTAGATTACCAACGAGAAGAGCGAGCCAAAACCCGAGCTCGATTAGATGAGTTGAAAAAGCCCAAAGTAATACCTCCAGAAAAACCTCAGGCCAATTTTTCTTTCAAACCTGTGAATTTTGATCTTCGTCATTCAATTCCTTTTGTATCAAAAGACTTTCATTTGGGATTTTACAAGTTCATAGGAAGAAATCATTTTGATTTACGTATAAAACCTTCCAAATTCTTCCTTCCACTTTCTTCTTATTTCTCTTCTTTCTCAAACACATTTTTGGCCAAAATTCATGCGTTGTTGGGGAAGACGTTGTTGCTACTCTAACCGACGTTGCCACTATAGCTCGAAGCAACATCGCCACTCCTCAAATCGACGTTGAGGATGGTGACGTTCGAGCCGACTTTGTAGACGACGTTGTGGCCTCCATCAATTCTCCTTCTACTGCAAGTTCTAATTGTTTCGGCTATCTTCCACAACCCGAACTTACCTCTTACACCGGTGAGTAGATCTGTCCCTTTTTGTCTAAGTGATTTGTGATGAATGTTCCATATGATCTCTAATCCCATAATCTAAGAAAGTTTTCCCATATTTTCAAAAACTAGGAAGTCTTTTTCGGTTTTTTGGAACTTCAAATCTTTTGTTCTCCAAGGAAAAAAGTCTTTTAAAAAACCAAGAAAGACTAATTTTCGTTTTTTAGAACTCTAAAACCCTTGCTCTCCAACAAAAAAAATCAAGAGACCTTTTTTTCATTTTTTAAGAAATCTAAAACCCTTGTTCTCTAACGAAAAAGTCTTTGAAAAATCGGGAAAACCCTTTTTCGTTTTTTAGAACTCTAAAACCCTTATTCTTCAATGAAAAAGTATTTGAAAAAATCAAAACTGATTCTGGTTCTTACCGAACCTTTCCTTCTTTATATGTAGATCTTGGTCTCTCTTGCTCTACTCGATCTTTTCGCCTCGTCTACCAATGTAAGCATCGCAAAGGTAACTTCTCAACCTTTTATTCGACTTAATTTTGAAGATATCATTGAGAATATAGGTTGAGCCATGTATACCTAGTATTTAAAAGATATTTTCTCATATATCTTCCTAACATATGACTACAAGACTTCAAGGTTACCATGGCAGTAGTTCCATTTGAAAATTTTGAAAATTCCCATCAACATCTCTTTCAACATTTCATCCCTTGATCTCTTCGTTTTCCCCCTATGCATTTTACTATCTCTCGATATGGTCAGCAATCTTCCTCAAGGTAAAGACATTTTCTTATAATTTCTCCAACCACATCTTCCTTCTTCTTTACCTGGCTTATTGATATTATTTTTTTTTGTTTTAGTATTGCCATCTCTTCCCTCTCTTTGTCGGAATTCGGGACTACCATGCTATCGAGATGTGGCTATTTCTATCCCGACTTTTCCTTCCTTTGACATCGCCATCGAGACACTTCGAAAAGGTCTCAAACCATGGCCCTACTAGCTAAGTCAGCGACCTAGGCATCCGAGTGATCGATAACCTGTGTAGATAGACTATCTCCTCATTTCCAAGGACACAAAGAATCCTTAGGTATTGCCCAATTCATTAAGCTTACCACAAGGAGCATAACCCTAGATCTTGATTCATGAGTATTGCCTGGCGGTTTTGGTCTAAGGATTTGAATTCATTTATCTCTCTTTCTACCGTGATCCATTTCTACCAAGGACATTTCCATCTTTAATGATTAGTCTGCCAGGTTCGGGAGGTCAGGAGGTCTCCTAGATGACCATATGACCCATTGCTTCCCCTCATCCAAGTTTCTTCCATTTCCTAAACTTCTTACTCGTCTGCCATACGGAAGTGTCGAACTTCTACTGGGGTACCTTCTACCATAGAAATTACATGTAGTTCTCATGGTTCCGTCGCTTTGGTATTTTCTTCCTATCCGTGTAAGCTCTCCATGGAGTATCTTCCGGCTAGGCCCTGCCATTAGGTGTCCCATGCTTGGCATACCATCATGGCCTCCAGACCAATCCAATGGCAAATATGGAGGAGCTACCTTACCGTGAGGGTAGAAGGAGCCCTTTTGGTTTGTACAGAGATTTGGCTCTTTCGCTTATCGCTCGAGCTATCGTGTTGACTTTTTCCTCCATGTCTTTGCCTGAGGGCTCAATCCATTAGATCAGATTTTAAACTCCATTTCTTATTTTTTTTCCTTAGTTTGCATCGTTTCTTTGTCTCAACTATACCTGAAGCTTAACACTATTTCCAACCCAATCCTAGCAAATACATCTTGAATTCTTCCACCCTCGTTGAATTTAAATATTCACAAGATTCCTCAACACAAATTTTGTAAGGTTTTGATCTCTCGAGGTTGTTATGCTTTTCCCTTAACCGTGTTCTTCTTTCAGCTTTTCACCCTACTTCGGGCCCCGCTTGCCCCGCTTACGGGCTCGCAATCTCATTTACTTAGTTTATAATTCCCTTCCTTTTACCCTTGACCACCCCATCGCAACATTCGTAGAAAGCAATTGACCCAATCCTATCAAATTTACATGTGGGCTTGAAAAACCATTATGCTATCGATGTAGAATCTTTCTCCACCCATGGTTCTTAGATTTGATGATCTTATCAGCTCCTCGCCTTCTTCTCATATGAAATTTTTATTCATTGTTTATTGTATCTGGGCTTCTTTTGACTTTCCCCTCGATCTCTAACTTTGCCTTATGCTATACAAGTTTTACTTCCTTTTCTTTCAAGCTCATTGTAAAATTGAAAAAAGGGGTTTGGCAATCGAAGCCACCTATTGCTAAACTGGCTATAGTGAGGAATACCTCTTCCAAACTCAAGTGGAGATCTCATAGGATAGCTTCCAAGCTTAAATTTTCCAACACACAAGACAATCCTATAGAGATTGAAGAAGCTAAAGAGGAAGTATCAATGCATAAGGAAGAGATAGTCTTTACCGATGAATCCAAAAAGTAAGGTAGTTCAGTTGCCTTTGAGGGAGGTCATTCCTTCAATGATCTTTCAGAATCGAAAGATGACCATTTTTTAGCTAGTCACTGCTCCATTGGGCAAACTCCAACTCTTTTACTCTCAATTCCTCATGTAAACACTTTACCTTTCTTTTCCCTTTTATTTGTCCATTCTTATTTTCCTTACCTTTGTCTTTCACATGTCTCTCCTCGACTAATACTTTGCATCTCAAGGTATAATTCCTTCTTTGGATCTTTCCTTTTTGGACCAAGCCACTCATGTTGAGCCACCATCCAAACCTTCACAATTTAACCGGATGGGAAGGCCGTGCCCGCCTCCACTATTAGCCATGTGTTGAGCTTAGACCTTCTCTCCCTATCCACTATCCAAAAAGATGTCTTTCATGTGGCTATGAAATATTACAACCTGCTTCTCTTGATCCTGAGACTGAGATTTTCTTTATGGAGTTACACACCGTGCTCTTGAGGTATTTTCTTCCATTGAGCATGTGAAAGAGAATGCTCAAGTGATATCCACTTGGAGAATTGAGGAGAAAAAATATGAGTATGAGCAATCCAAGTTATCTACTAACCAAAGTATCCAGAGATTAGAGGAAGTAAAAACTGAGTATCATGCCCAGGAAGAGCGAATGAGACTATTGGCTGAAGAAATTGAGCGAGAAAAAGCCAAGTTGTCTTCTCTGATACGACAAGGTGAGGTTCTTCATGCCTAAGGCCTAAGGCACTAGCAAAAGACCATTTTAGGTGATTGCTCTTATGAGGGAAACGTTGTTGATCCGACCTCTAATTGTGGCAGATCGACGCTTCGCTAGGAATGCTTCGCTGCGGGAATCACTGAGATCTTTTGATTTTTCTAAGATCTGACCTCCCACTATTTCAGACATGGTTAATGATTTTGACACGACCCTTTACCTTATCATGCCAGTTTATCTCTTTTTGTTTAGTGGCCAAAAGCCAACCATTGCTTTTATGGGACTCTTCTTCTCGAGATACTTGATTGTTCTTAGGATTTGATGGAAAATTCACTTGACATCGAGATGTGCACACTCACAAGCATAACATCGTGATAAGTGTACCGGTGGCTCTGTAGCCTACCGATGTGATGAACTTGTGTGTATTGCTTATGGATTCATTGAACGCTAGCACACGTGCAATTACAGCTATGACATTGCATTAGTGGACCAAGGTGGCTATAGGCCTACCTTTGGAAGTGTGCTTGCGTGTGTATGATGATATACTGCGTCTATTAAGTACTGCTATGAAGAAATTGATGAACCAGTGGCTAAAAGGCTACTATTTATTTTTGAATAGATATATCAATCGGCCAGGTCGGGGAGGAACTCAGATGCTTGAGAATCAGGGCTAAGAAGTCTACTTTGACTCAAACTAGAAACATATATTCTCTCACCGTGGCGAACAATGCATTTGTCATGCAACTGCAGGACCGTATTTCAATCAACTTTCTATTACGAAATAAACATTGCGGGCGTAATGTCTTCGCCAGAGCCGAACATCATCTTCTTTGTGGCGAATAGCATCTTCGCTATGGTGAACAACATCTTTGCCATGGCGAACCCGTGAATGGTCTTTCAATCAGCTTCCTCTTTGCTGAGGCGAATGGCAGCTTCGTCATGGTGGACGTCTTCACCATGGCAAACCCGAGATTTCTCTTTCAACTTAGTTTGATTTTCTTTATTTACACCCAAGGAATAATCTGTCACTTGGTGTAATGATGCAACAAGTCCAATTTTTTAGAAAAATCTTGTATAATGGCTGTAATGCCCACCTTCCTTTACTCCAATTCATCATAAGGGCTTATTTCCTCAAGGATGATTATGATACCCTTTCCTGAACTTGTCTAGGTGTTCTGTTTGGGGAAAAATGTGTATCCAATGGCCTAAAGGTCTACCTTTTTTCACTCGGATATTTTCGCTCCTATTCCCTCAATCTTGATGTGGTTAAGAAGTCTTCCTTGGGGAATCATTAGGGAATCTTGAAGAAGTTTGTGTTTTTGAGGTGAAGTGGTTAAAGGCCAACTTTACTATCTCAAATCCTATCTTGGAATTGCAATTCATATCTATTTCTCCAATGACCTTAATAATATTTGAACCTATCCAAAGAGGGAACAAGAACACCCTTGGAGAAATCAATGTGCTGATGAATGTAATGGCCAAGAAGCCACTTGATCACTGAATCATCCCATATTTCTCCAGTTTTAAAGTGGTCAAGGAACCCACCTTTGGAGAATTGATAACGCAAAAAGCCCATTCTTAGGGACAAACCTTTATGTAGGATCAATAAAAGTCATAAAACCTACTTTAACCTTATAATCAAAGATTTGTATCTACTTTCCTAGGTTTAAAGTGGTTGTGGGACCTCCTTTATTTATTCATAAAACAATTGAGGGTTTAACAAGTATGACATTGAGAAATACAAAAAGTTTGAGTAGTGAGTGGCCAAAATAGCCTATTTTATCACCTAAAGTAACTACTAAATATAGTTTCCCTAATACAAAATGGTCAATGAGACCTTTTTTTGCTTGTTATTCCTTCATTCCCCATCTTAGTTTTTCTTGGCAGTATCCAACATTTCCCACATTGTGGGAGAGTATTTCTTGAGGTACTTTATCGATAAACTCAGGTGGTTCTCCTTCAAGGCTTGATAGCTAGTAAGCATTTCCGGGCAGTACTTGACAACCTTGAATGGTCCCTCACAGTTAGGAGACCATTTTCCAATTCTTTGTCTTTAACACCAATGGTCAACACTACCTTCCAAATGAGCTCCCATTCTTCAAAATTCTTTCTTTTGACTCGCTTGTTGTAGGCCTTTACCACCTTCTCTTTCTGGACCATGATGTGGTCAAGCGCTTGTAATCTTTTCCCATTAAATGTCTCAAGTTCCATCATCATGGCCTCACTGTATTCTTGAGGATTAAGGCCATTATGTCTGTATACTCTTAGAGAAGGAACTACCACCTCCATTGGAAGCACTATGGTCCTATCCATATGTTAGAGAGTATGACTTAATTCTATAAAATTTCTTTTAGAAGTTCTATAAGCCCATAAGGTCTTATATAAAATTATGTGCCAATATCTAGGATTGTCCTCAAGGATCTTCTCCAGGATGTTTATCAACACCTTATTAGAGTTTTTACCCGCCATTTTCGAAGATAAAACGGGAGGATTCGATGAGTCAATGCCAGTCTTTAGCAAAATAAGTCATCTCATCCCTGAACATGGTGCCTTGCCGCTGTGGGGATGACCGAGGACTCCAAATTATGAATGATTTGCTCCTTGATGAATCGATCACATCCCTATGATCCGCTCTTCTCTTCAAGGGTACTACCTCCACCCATGTAGTAAAGTAGTCTGTAGTTGTAAGACCTGAGAAAATTCCAATTTTCGGAAAAAAGGTAAAATGGTCATTTCGGTAAAAATCCAAAATTTTTCTAGATCTTGGATGAAAACGGACTTCACCGTTGGAATCGTCTCATGAAATCTAGCTACCACGTCGAATTTCATCAATTCGAGACAATAAATTTCACGCTGAGGCACCGGTGTCGGGTGCCGAACGGGTTTGAGAGACATGTGATGTGACAAAAGTCACCCACTACATGTACTCATGTGACACATGTTGCATGAGTAGAGAGATAATGGAAATGGACGGCCTAGATAGTGCCAAGTGTCAAAAATCTAAAAGAAGGGACACATTGGGAATTAAATTAAAGTTTAATAATAATAAGACGAAAGATGAACAGTGTTCATCTTCTCCTATTCGAGCCAAACGTGAAGGATGATGTAGTAGGTGCGTATTTTGTGTTTGTGAGAGAGAAGGTGTGCCTTCTCTGTGATTCGACGACCTGACCGCTTTCGCTCTCAAGAGAGTAAGAAGCAAAGTTGTTCCCACGCGGCGAGGGCTACGCTGCGGCACCGATTCGTGAGTTCCACAACTCAAGAGGTAGGATCGCTTTCCTACTATGCTATTCTTTGGCTACACCACGAATGGCTAATGTTCCGAGGCTTATTTTAGCCCTAAACCCTGCCTCAAAAGCTTTGAATCGAAAGTGGAGAAAAAATTCCTATTTAGGTGGTCGTGAACAAGAACCCGAGGGTTTCACTGTCACGTGAATAGTGACACGAAATTTTTTGTGTGAAATGTGTTGGGCTTGGAGTGATTCAAAATGAATTGCTCAGGTTTGCCATCAAATTTCATGAGCTAATTTCGTGTAATTGATCGTGGAATTTCAGATAACATGTTTTATGTGATTTTAATTTATGTTAATATATATGCATGTGAATATATTAACATGAATGTGTTTGGATTTGGCATCATGCATTCCATATGCACCGCACCCTAGAATATTAGAGGAGTGCATGATAAGGAGAACAAACAAAACGAAATGTTTGTGAAATGAATTTCTCGACGGATTTTCAAGAATTAGCTGAGGGACGCCCAACGTATTCACTCTATGAGGACCATGACTGCTTTGGAGAGTTATCCAAAGAATTCCGCCTGAGGGTAGTCCAATATTTTTACCGGGCCCAGAATGAAGCCAAGAACAAAAGCTTTGTTTTGAAAACTATATTTTACTCGCATTCAAGCTTAGGCATATGAAGGAGCTCTGGTGAGGACTTGGAATACGGGATCGGGTCATGTGACATTCGAGTAGATTCATGAAATTGCCAATGTGATTGTCTGGCCATGCATGTGCACTCTTAGGTGGGGAGTAACCCATGCAGGAAATTATCCCACCGGGCTTTGCCTACCCCGTCGAGGATCACTATTTCAAGTACGTGGAGTGTGCACGAGACGACGTCGTCAGGTCACAGATAAAAGAAAGCCGTTGTGGCTTTGGGTATTTGATTTTGTATAACATGTATTAGAATTGTAAATTTTAATATATGTTGAATTAAGAGTGATGTAAAAACTTCGAATCCATGTAATATATTTGGTCAGATATATATTTTGTGAGTACTGAGGACCCAAATGACCATTATTTTACTCAGACGGGACTCCCAGGTCATTGTAAACTATTGGGATAAGTTTCAGACTGGGTGTAGCTCCGCACAAAGGAGACTCGCCTCTCGATTTTCATGAGTGGTGTCAGTTACCCGACATCCACACGAATATTCCGTTGTGCTGATTGAAAATAACTGACACCTTGCCAGCGCCACAGCCAGATCGTAGCCAGTATACAAATACCTAGGCTGTGGACTTGGCGAAGGCGTAGTCATTTAGGTATAAGAGCATCACAGCTTGGTATAGCTCGATGTTAGGGTTAGGTATGTGATTACCTAGACAATCATGGGACATGATTAGAACACTACATGCATCAGGTTTATGTGGAGCCGAGGCATAACATGGATGATTGTTAGTGGGCGATCATGTGTTGTATGAATGCAGATTTGAAGGGCTTAGAGCAGCAAGGAGAAACGATATATATATATATATATATATATATATATATATATATATATATATATATATATATATATATATATATATTTATTGTGTTGTGAAACTCGAAAATCTTTCCACAGACAAGAAAAGGAAAACATTTAACTACCAGTCAGGAGAAGTGCAAAGTGGGTTCAGGCTAACAGATTTATGGAGTAGCAAGGAGCACTGAGATGAAAAAAAAACTTTCTAAAATGAAATTTTCTAAATAAATTTTTGTCATAAAAATGATTTAATGTGGAATTGTCTTGCAATTCCTGGTGAATGCAAGAACATTGTGTATGAAATGTTTTCATGCGGTGAATAGTGTCTCGAGGTCGTATTTACGCCTTAGAGATACTGCATTAGAATTTAACTTATTACTGACATGTGTAGATGGCTAACAGGGCGAGGACGAGATCGCCCACGAGGTAATCGTCGCACCATCGGCCTTTTGACCAAAGAAAGCCATAAGGCCGTAGGATTGCTGCTGTCGCTATCGCACAAAGCCGGTGCAGCAGAAGCCAGGAGGAATAGATGATGCCACGCAGGCATCCAAGATATGGGTGCCGGGTACTAAGAGGAAGGAAGATTCATCTTCTTCCAACCAGGTTGTCGTAAGACTTCGCCGCATGATATCCGTGATTGTGGTCGCAGGTCGTGACTAAGGCTAGATGACATTTAGTCGTGCAGTAAGGTGATGATGTGTTATTTCGCCGACAACCGGGCACTTTCTACTTCGGATTGTCCACCTGAGGCGTGAACTTAAGGTTATGGGACACCCCGTCCCAATCATCGTTGAGACTGCCAGGCTGTGTCAGACGGGTAGGGACACAAGGTTACTCACTGGCAACTTCTAGACATACGCGTGAGGATCAGCCTGTGAGACAGATCCCAAGGTGTTGGGATGTCACAACCTGGGGCCAATGGGTAGGACAGAGAGGACACGCTTGTTCCTTCACCCCTAGTATTGGCCGTGGGAACCAAGATCGGGCTCCAGTTGCGCCGCACCAGCGACCTGCACTTCAAGCAGACGGGGTCACATAGCCAGTGGCCAGAGCGTAGTCGAGGTCGGTTAAGGATTTGCAGGCCGAGAGTTCAGTCGTCGGGTAGATGACATGTTACTACTAAGCCGTCCAAGCATATGAGGCGAGATTGTCCTAGAGGCAAGAGGCCTCATGGTACGAGGTCGAGCATGCAGATAAATTCTGACGCGTAAGGTAATGCGACACTGCGATTTGTTTTCTAACGATCATGTTCATTAATGCATCTGTGTGATAGGTCTGGGCTTAGATTGAGGCCTTTAGAGAAGCCAGGTGTGGATGTTCTTCCCTAGGATGTGGGGTGAGATGACAAGGATAAGCTCCGATTTGCGGGAGTTGTAGATCTCCGAGATTCTCGCCTCACGGGCAGCACCCTGATCGCGTCACAGATGGCATCATCAAGGCTCATGTGCACGGTAACATCGTGACAGCCTGGGTGTGGGTGCACCCAGATGGACATTCACCACTCTTGGTGAGTGTGGTCATTGTCTTGGGACTACGTCTAATGAAGACTCGCAGTTCAAATCGTGAAATGAAGAGTAATTAATGTGTCAAAGAAGTGGGGCCGTAATCCCCTGTGTGAAAAATCATGGAGTTGTGGTGAAGGAGACCACAGAGGCCCGAAAGGTCCCAGGTGGGGTGTAAGAGAACTGGTGATAAACTAGTACTGTGGTGGGTGTAAGATCCAGGAGAAATCCGAAATTTCGGTGTAAGACTCAAGGAGCTATCCCACCAGGGTGTAAGAGACCAAGCCACTTCTATGTGGTAAGAGACCCGTGGAGAAATCCAAAATTTATGTGTGGGTGTAAGAGACCCGTGGAGTTATCCGAAATTTCTGTGTGGGTGTAAGAGACCCGTGGAGATATCCGAAATTTTTGTGTGGGTGTAAGAGACCCGAGGAGATATCCGAAATTTCTGTGTGAATGTAAGAGGCTCGCAGTGTAGGCCGAAAAGTTATGTTGCCCGAGAGAAAAAACACACGGTCATGTTATCACGAAGACTTAGAGTTGAGTGATAGGAGTCGGGAGTGACTCCGAGGATGAAATGACACACGATCAAGCATCACGTAGACTTTGAGTCGAGTGGATGTGGAGCCCGGGAGGACTCGAGATGAAAACACACGGTCATGGCTATCACATAGACTTAGAGTCGGCGATGTGAGTCAGGAGTGACTCGAGATTTAAATACTCTTTGGAAATTGCATCGGGTGTTGCCGGCAAGGGCTCTCGTGCTGGATGCCATTCGCACATGGACCAGCCGACGGCCCATTTGATTGTCGCGACAGACCTTTGGGAAGGTCAACGCTTGCACACCAAGTAGGGGCTGCGTAGGTTACATGTTGTGTGGATTATACAGGTGTTGGGAGGACATGCTATGAGCATGCGCCTGGATCATATGGGTAGTCGGGAAGGGTGGTTCCCGCACAGTGTTATGAGGCGAGGATGCTTTCATGGAGCGCGTGCTAACAGAGCCGTCTGGAATCAGCGATATTGGGCTAGAGTGGAAGCTCCATCACTAGTCGTCCGATTAAAGACTACTCAGGAAGGTGAGCTTGATCGGCCGTGACGTCTTCTCACGGCAGAGGCGCGGAGGTTAACTCTGGTCTTACACGGTGTAGGCCAGCAGAGTTCGAGTTGGAGATCACGTCTTTGAAGGTGATGCTGAGAGGAGTGGTCGAGTTCGACTAACTGCAGGAAGTTATCGCCTGGGATTCGTGGACCATCGCGGAATACTCTGAGAGGGTAAACCTTTATGGCGATGCTGTGGCTTTCTTGCCCGGTATGTCGGTGTCCACAGTATTAAAAATACCAAAGTACTCTGATATATAAATCCGGCCCCGTGTAGTGGATTAGGAGAAGATTGAGTTGACATTGATAGGACCTTCGAGGAGGGCTGAGTGGTGTGCATTATGGATGGCCGGGAGACGGTTGCGGCGCGAGACAGTGAGCTAGTGAGTCTTTATGGCGACAAGAGGTGGGTGGAGGGTCGGCGTGGGAGGCGAGAGGAGACGCGATGGAAGCTATCAGCTATTGTTTGAGATGAAGGTAGTGGTTGGTCGTTTAATACTTAAATGTTAGGTGCACGTTCTTGCATCATGAATTAAGTATTTGATTATCTGAATTCGGAATGAAATTCCTTTTAGAGGAGAATAAGACTCGAGAAGAAAATTCGATTTTCGGAAAAAGATAAATGGTCATTTCGGTAAAATCAATTTTTCTATATCTCGGATAATGAAATGGACTTCACCATTTAGATCGTCTTGGCGAAATCTAGCTACCCGTAGATTTGATGAATTTCAAGATAGTCGAATTTCCGTTTTGAGCACTTAGGGTCAACCGGGTCTTGAAGTAAAGCAGTTGAAGGCGTATGATGTAATGAGTCTTCCGCTACATGTACTCATGTGACACGTATTAAATGAAGGTAGAGAGATGATGGAAATGGACGGCTGGAATAGTGCCAAGTGTGAAAATCTAAAAGAGGGACACATTGGGAATTAAATTAAAGTTTAATGATAATAAGGCGAAGATGAACAATATTCATCTTCAGCGTAATGGGATGGAAATGAGGCGGTGGGCTGGTGGTTTGTGGAAGGCGAAACTTGAAGTGCATTCTACAAGGATCTCAGATGAGTCTGTGAGCATGATTCCGGCGCAGATGGGACTTTCCTGCGAAGCCTCTTGTGATGGACTGGACTCATTCTGGCCTTCGGTGAGATCTTTCGCAATTCTTTGGCTAAAACCGCGCCAATGGTGAGATGTCGAAGCGTTTAACGATAAACTCGGTCTGGCACGAGCAGTGGGCGTCTGTTGTGTGGGCGTGAAACGATAACGGTTTCCTTTGTTCCGTGAATAATGTCTAAATTTTTGTGTGAAAATGTGTTGGGTTGAGTGATTCAAAATGAATTGCTCGTGATTGTTAATTAGCCCATGTGAGCTAATTTTGGTGTGATTGATTGTGAATTTACATAACATGTTTTATGTGATTTAATTATGTTAATATATATGCATGTGAATATATTAGCATGAATGTGTTAAATTGGCATCGTGCATTCCGTATGCATGGGCGCACTTAGAATATTAGGGTGAGTGCATGATATGAAATGAAACAAAAACTGAAAATGTTTGTGAAATGTTCGTGAAGATTTTTTGAAGAATTGCCTTGCCTTGGAGGACGTCCGACAAATCGCGGATGAGGGCCAGCTGGTAATTTCGGAGGTTATCCAGCGATTAGCCTGGGAGGGTAGTCGACCAATATTTTACGAAATTCGGTAGTGAGTTCGAAACAAGCTTTTGTTTGGCTTGGATATTTTACTCGCATTCGGCTTAGGCATATCTGAGGGAGTCGGTGAGGACTTGGAACATGGGATTGGTCATGTAGACATTCGAGTAGGTTCATGAAATTGCTTGAATGTGATTGTTTGCCATGTATGTGCACTTAGGTGGGCAGTAACCCATGTAGGAAATTATCTCTCTTGGGTTTGCTCATATCTAGGGATCGTATTTGGAGTACGGAAGTGTGTACGGGACGAAGCGCTCACTAGAGTAGTGTATAAAAGAAATTCGGGTTATGGCTTTGGGTATTGATTTTGTATAACATGTATTAAATTGTAGAGATTTTAATATATGTTGAATTAAGTGATGTAAAAACTCTTGAACCGTATAATATATTTTGGTTGGGATATATATTTTGTAGTATTGATGCGGGGCTGATGGCCATTATTTTACTCGCATGTGGACCACTATTCATTGGTCATTGTAAGCTTGTTGGGACAGGTTTGTACCTTAGAGTAGAGCTCCCGTACAAGGAGACTTTGCAGGTTCATGAGTGGTGTCGGGTTGCAGATATCCCACGAATATATTGCAATGAGGATGTGGGTTGTCAATGGACACTCCGGTTTGGGGCGTCATAGTGTGAATAGAGTTGTGTCGCTGATGAAAATTTGGGTAGATTTTTCAGAATTAAGTTCATGGCCCATCATCTGAAAGGCCATGGTTTCACAACTGAGTGGAGTTCCACAGTAGGTATCTTCTATATGTTGTCATACTTTTGACATTGTTGGCAACCCTCGGAGTAATTGATAAAGTCACTTAGGATGGTTGGCCAAAAATAGCCATGTCTCCTAATCAACCATCTCATTTTTATCCCGGCTTGATGGGTTCCACATACCCCTTCATGAACTTGCTTTATCACTTCCATACTCTCTGGGAAGGATAGGCATTTGAGTAGTAACCCATCAATCCCTTTTTTGTATAATTCCCTTTCCATTAGGACGAAGTTCTGTGATTGAGCTTTCACCTTATGGGGAACTTGCATGTTAAGATCTTATAAATACTCTATGATCTTAATCCTCCAGGTCTCACCTGACATTTGCATACGTATTATGACTTCTAATCTGATTCCCCTTTCATAAATTAAGGGGTGATTCTTCTTTCCCTATCCTGATGATCTTATAGATAATTCTATATACCTTTAGAATCTACTGGTAACATCAAATATCTCAAAGTGGGTTCTATGTTTATAATAAATCCACATAATGAAAAGAATTTAACAATTGAGTGGGTTATGTGAAATGTGTACGATTTGTGCTATGTAAAATGTGTACGCTTATGTGCGCAAGTGTATGCGTTGCCTCAAGAAATATAATGATAAGTGAGTATCGTTCCCATGGAGAATTGGGTTACTAAGTACTGACTCTAATCTAGCCTAGGCTATATTTAAATGGTGGAAAATCTATAGAAAAACTCAAAGGCACTAATCTAGGCATGCAAGAATGACTCAAATAAGACTAAAAGGCCTTAAGGTATAGATTTCACCTAAACAATTATATATGAACCTCCTAAACCAATTAATCAATGATAAATTTCATAATGAAGATGGAAATTTCACTAATGTATATTCGAATCTCTCTCGAGCATCCGCACACTACCCTTAGAAAAGGTTATACTGCATCTATGCCTCAAACCATCATAACTAAGGATGCATTGAGCCCTAGAAATCTTAATACCACACATAATCTCACTTATACCTCTATCTCATGATAATTGGATGGTAAAATCATCCATGGTCTAATTTTAACTCTCACTTCTTAGATCTTGAATTAAACCACAAATCATGCAAATATTGCCCAAATACCCACAAGCATTAAGATCCAAATGAAATACTCAATGTAAATATGAAATAAAACATCAATCAATATAAAATAGGAGAGAATCATACAAACATGTCTTTGACTATATCTAAACCATAAGAAAACTAACTAAAACATAAGTGGAAAAGTAAATACAACCATCAAAAGAAAGAAAAACGGAAAAGGAAAGAGAGAAAAAAAAATTGGCATTGAAGCTCCCTTCTTCTCCTCCATTATCTTCTTCCTCAAGTGTTCTTCCTCTTCCAAGAACAAACCTTAGGGTGTTTCCACCCAAAGGGAGCTTGTTCTCCCCAAAAAAAGACCAAAATCCGTCACCCACTAATGTTTCCAGGGTTTGAGGCTTTAAAACCCTCAATTCCAGGCTCAAAATCGACAACCAGCGACGTCGTGACGGTCGGGCTGCGTGCAGGCTCTGGGGCGTCGTGAAGACGTTTGCGGCTCCTATTTTTGCTGACTTTGTAAGTAGTAAGCATGTATGAACTTTGATTTCTGTATTTCTTGGTACCAGTGAGCTCTTGAAGTTTAGAATCTAGAAATGGGAAAAGTCAATACTTTAGGAAATTATAAGGCCCGAATGTACCAAAATGTTCCAACTGGTCACTTTTAAGCTCTCTTATCTTCTTCCTTCAACTATCAAGCATCATAACCTGACCATTTGAAGTCCAAATTGAGTGAATAAGGTCTCTTTGGGAAGCCTAGGAAGTCTCATATCCATCCATATAAATATTGTAGCCATTTGGGATCATCTTGTAGTTGAAAACATCAAAACACAGTATCTGTTGCTGCATGTGTAGTTTGCTAATTTTTAAGCTTTATCCCTTTGTTTTTGCTCCATATTGCCTCATGGTTAACCTAATCACAAAATTGAACATTTAGAGCATTAGATCACTTATTTATATAATAAAACTACTAAAAATATAAGCAAAACATAGGGATTAAATGAGTATAAAGTATACTCATCAGCAGTATAATAAGGAGCCAACAATAAGAGCTTGCATTTATATTCCCCTGTTAGTTACAGAAATACTAATTGAGAGTCCCCAATAATGTGTACCTCTTATGCTTCAAGTTCCATCAAGATCTCCAAGCCGATCACTAAAGCCTCATATTCAGCTTAATTGTTGGTGCACTTGAAGACTAAGTTGAAAGATAGAGTAGTCTTTATCCCTTTTGGTGAAATGATTACTATCCCAGCTCCAACGGATTTCTCCATGCTAGAGCCATCAAACTTAAGAATCCATGACTGCCTTTCTACTTCATATATCCCCAATTTCACATCCTTTTATGGTTGGATTTCTAATGAAGGATGAATAACCAAAAAGTTCGATAAAGCTTGCCCCTTGACTGATTTATTTGGAAAATAGACCAAGGTGAACTCTGACAAAGCAAGGAACCATTTTTCGATTTGTCCAGTGATTAAGGGTCGGCTTAGCATGTATTTCATCAAGTCGATTTGAGAGACCACATACACTTGAGACTTGATCAAGTAATGTCTCAATTTCGTACATGCAAAGTATAAGGCCAAACATAACTTTTCAATGGGTGTATACCTTATCTCAGTTGAATTTAGGACTCTACTCAAATAGTAAACAACTTGCTCATGGCCTTCAACATTATTTTGTGCCAGAAGGCATCTTATATTATCTTTTGCAGCTAATAGATAGAGTTTGAGTGGCCGACCCTTCAACGGTGGCATTAAAACAAGGGGTTTAGAAAGGTAACCTTTGATCCCATCAAAAGCTATATGATGGTGTTTCTCCTATTTAAACTCTTCTACTTCTTTCATCTTGATTAGGTCATAGAATACCTAAGTCTTCCCTGCCAGATTAGAGATGAACCTCCTTCAATAGTTCACTTGACCCAAGAACTTCTGAAGTTCTTTCTTATTGAGGAGCCCTCGCCGAAATGATGGCCTTGGATTTATTTTGATCTACTTCCATTCCTCTTTGGTGAACCAGAAACCCTAGAAAATTTTCGGCTTGAACTCCAAAAGCACATTTGAGTGGATTGAATTTCAGTTGATGAAGTCTCATCATTTCAAAACTTTTCCTTAAATGATTCACATGTTCTGTGACCTTCTTAGATTTAACCATAATATCATCGATATAAATCTCCATGTGGTGGTCTAACATATCATGAAAGATGACATTCATAGCCCTTTGGTAAGTTGCACTAACATTCTTTAAACCAAAAGGCATGACCAGCCATTCAAACGTTCCTAAGGAACCATGACATCTAAAGGCGGTCTTAGATAGATCATCAACAACAATTAGGATTTGGTTATACCGGAAAAGGCTTAGTCCATGAAGGACAATAATTCATTATTTGAAGTAGAGTCAACTAACATGTCAACAATAGGCATTACATACATGTCTTTAGAGTAGTAGCATTTAAATCCCTAAAGTTTACACAAACTCTAAGTTTCTTATTTTTTTTCATCACAGGGACAATATTTGCTAACCATTGCACATACCTTATAGGTCTGATGAATTTAGCCTTCAAAAGCTTCTCAACCTCTTCTTTCACCTTTAGCTCTACCTCCTTGGACATTCTTCTAGGTGGTTGTTGAAAGGGGTGAAGAGTCGAAACGATAGAGCGAGGTGTTCCACCAAGCACATCGAATCAAGCTTCGTCGTAATTCCAATTAAAGCAGTCTTTGAATTCCTGTAGTGTTTCACTAATCCCTTCTTTGAAGTTAGAAGGCAGCAAGTAACTAATATAGGTAATCCTCGGCTCTTCCACAGTGCCAAGGTTCGCTTCCTCCATAGGGTCATGAACTTGAGGTTGCGTGTCTTTGAACTTAGGAGGGGCTTGCTCCAAATCCTCCATCTGTATTTCTTCATTTTCTTCATATGCATCCTCTTTAAAAACTATCTCAGCCCCACAGGTATTCTGGAGGTTCTCTTCGTCAATCATTTCCATAGTATGCTGTACTTTCATTTTGAATATGGAAATTGTAGCTACTGCCTTTTCTCATTGAGAGTAATCAGTCATCATCGATCTCCTCGATGATTGGGCCTCTCATCAGCCTATAAGGCATGATTATAGTCACCTTTAGGAGTTTGGTCACCTCCTTTTGGATTTCCACAAAACCCTTTGAGTCCATGTATGCTTTTCTTAGGATCCCATTGTGGACCCTACCCAATCCACGGGCCGGCGCGACTCGCTTTTAAATGAAAAGAAAATGTGGGTTGATTTTTGAGTTTTAGAAAATCCATCCCCGAGGAGGAACGGTTTTTTCTTTGGAGTCGCCACTTACCTTTTGTTTTTATTTTATAAAGGGGAAAACCAAGTAAGAACAAAAAAAACCCCTATGACTCTAGTATGGAAAAAGCTGATGCACTTGAAAACTAGATTTTTGGGTCAGGGATTGGTTACCTATCAGGAAGGTATCTCATATGAGATAGCACCCCTATAGGCCTGGAACTCGATTTTTATTAATGAATTGGGTATGTGGGAGCATATGGGTCAAAGATCAAAAAGCCTCCTAGGCTACATAGATGGCTCGAATGACACCAACCTACTCAGTATCTAACATAAACACTCAATCAATCAAAACAATGGGTGTGTACAGTGGTCCCTGGCAATGACTGCGTAAGAGTCGGTCAGCCGAGCTCGGAATGCACCCACGGAAATGTCAAAATCCAAACACCATGCGCATATGAATACAAATACCAACATGACATGTACACGAGGTCCACTATCCATGCACAACATGAATAGGTAGGGTAAATAATACATCATACATCATGCATTTAAAACCAAATATCGGATCCCATACCAAAAGAAAGGAAGCAGGGTGAAATGAGGTAAGCGGTTTGCTTACTTTAACACACATTCCTTTAAAATCCCACAAACCGAACCATGCCCCAATCCCACATTTGCCAGTACCCCTTTGTTCAAACCTAAGGCGGACTTCGAGACCTACGGGTGTCTACAGGTTCCTTAGAAGCGGAAATAGGAGCATGCCATGTAGATTTGGGCACAGAAACATGCTAAAATAAGGGGCTGCCCATGAGCTATTTTTACTTGCACAACCAGTTGGATCGGTTCTCAACAAGTCAAATGATTGAAAAATTCTGAAAGCTTTGTCAAAAAATTCCTCATACGATTGAGAATCCAACAAAATAAACGATGCATGATTAGAACTGGATGAGTGAGAACCAACAAAAACACGACGAAGTGTTCTAAAACGGGGCTGCAACCAAGCCACCCCATTTTATTAACATGAAGACCATGGGACTCAACTAATTTACAAGCAATGCAACCACGAATCCACAAGACGAACTGAAATTCAGCTACCTAAATCTCGTGAACCTAGCTGCAAATTCAACTACATAAAGAATCCAAATAAAGCCATTGTTCCTAGAAAGTCAAGCCATTTACAAAACGTCCCGACACAAATTTATGAGAATGAACCCAAGTAACCATTCACATATGCAATGCAGGCTCGAAACCAACTGAAAGGCGAGAGACGACCTTAAATCCACACACCTACATTGTTAATAATCGGGAACCTGCTCATCGATTCAATACCTGACTAATTCTTTGTTTGAAAAACTTAACCCGATGAGCGGAATTAGTTAGGTTTCCTGACTGGTCCAGCTAGTTGTGAAAGATCTCGAAACTTTCACAACTTTTCTCCTGAAGTGGGAATCGACAAGACAAACATAGTGCTAATTCGACCTTAGGAATGACTAAGAACCCAGTAAACAAAGCAAAGTACCCAAACTACCGTTCCGGAAAACCAAACCCAATGAACCGTTTGGTTCGGTTTCCCAACCAGTCCATCCGATGAGAAAAGATCTAAAAAATTTTCAAAACCTTTCTCAAAAGTTAGGAATCCAAACAGATAAACGGAGTGTAATTCTGACTCCGAATGACCAAGAACCAATACAAACAAAGCAAAGTACCCAAACTGCCGCTCCGAAATCAACCCAATGAACCGGCCGGGTTCGGGCTTCCCAACCTACCCATTCGATGAGAAAAGATCTTAAAACTTGTCAGAACTTTCTCACAAAGTCAGGAATCTAACAAGACAAACGGAGTGCAATTCCGAATTCGAATGACCAAGAACCAATACAAACAAAGCAAAGTACCCTAACACGAGTCTGCAAATGCCAAAGGCAAATAAAAGCATAAAAGAAACGGGAGAAGCATATAACTTTTGTACCTATAGGATTCACAGCTATCCCCCCCGTTTTTTTTCTCTTCTTTCTTTTCTACTTCTAGTGAAACCGAGTCTCCTCTCAGTCAATGAATCTGGCCAAGAAGATCCTGGAACCGAGTATCAACCCCCCCCAAAAAATGCTAGGAAAAAAAAAGCTCCCGGTTTCTTCTTCCATTCTAGCTTTTATATCAGAAACCCTACCTCAGCCTCTGAACCCACCTTGTTCCTGCCACTTTCAACTTTGGAATCAACTCCCTCAACATGGGATACACACCCCCCATTAATGCTCTTACATTCACGAGGCTAGCTTTAACCCTTTAGTTTTTTTAAGTTTTGTTTCACCACATGAATCCATATGGATTCACAGTGGGCCGCAAGGAACCCAACCTAAGGCCCTAAAAATAGACCTGCAATAATATCGTCTCTTGCCAGTCGAGCCGAGCCATGGGCCTAAACCACTGTTGATCGAACCAAAACACATCTACAAATTTTATGACGTTATTACCAAGGACTATTGACTAATCCCTGGCAATGATGCCAATAAGCTTGTCGCAAGGGAGCACTAAATGAGATTATTTTCTGCAAATTCGCTTATAACAAAATTACCAAGGACTATTATCTAATCCCGCAATTCATAAACTTGCTTTGACATTATACTATATAAAACCAAAAATCTCCTAGAGTAAATCATTTCAAAGTTTGGTTCGTCCGATATTCCTCATAAGTGCAATGTGTCGACAAGTAATAAAATGGATTTAAGTTTCGTATATCGATCCCACGTAGATCTCAAGAATTTTAAATCAACTACCCATCACTCAATTTCCATACTATTCGGGACCACTAAATGATAGTAAGATCCAAAGATTAAGGTGCTGGAAAATTAAACGAATCAAAGGGAAATAACTGAAATGAACAATAAACTTGAATATAAAGACAAAAGAATAATTACTGGGCTAGGAAAATGAATAGAAATTGAATAATTATCGCTTAGTGAACGCACAAGATCAATGCTATCGTATATCAATTCCTCGTTGTCAACTTAAATTCGCCAGAATTTCAGATTTCAAAAATCGGTCTGCGCGTTAATAGTTCACCGATCTCTCCACACTTCACATTTCATTATCTAATCTTCACCCGACTTCGAATACAGGAATTAGATAACTACTTTTTAATGGACTCTAATTCCTGGTATTTTTCTTTCGCAATACTTCATACCCATTTTATGGACGTACACTAGCTCCCGTTATCGGTCACATGTGATATACAACTTCCAGTTACTCTTCCTCCAAATTAAAAATGTATCACCCTCTCCTGATTAGATCTCACAACACTGACTGGCTACACTATTCGACCGAGGTGAACTCTCTCGCTTGTTTAAATCGATAACTCATTCAACTCGCTCTTGATTTCAAGTGAGAAGAGGATTTATCAAGTAAACTCACAAAGCCTCATTAGACTTAATAGCAGGTTAATATACTTCAAAGTTAAATATCTATAACTCCCAGGATTGTCATCTCGTGTCATCGTAGGACCTCTCGAAATCGTGAGCAATGAAACACTTCTTAATACGGGTATAAGAAACTGATATTCAGATTAAAAACTTTAAAAACCCATAACCGAAAGTAAATTCATAACCGAAATTCGCAATTTGTCGAAATAACAATAGGAAAGATAATTCTCTCGACAATAGTATTCTTAATGGAAGTCGGGTTCCCACCATCACTACCACCACAAAGATTCTGATCATAAGAATAATCGCATTTTGAACCGATGCTCGAATTCCGCAAATTTGTCCGAACTTCAACATTCTGCAGAATGGAAAAGAATTCGAATTTCAGATTCGCCTTTAGCTCAAACGATAACATCCAATTAAAATAAAGAAAATCCGTGAACGATAAATCTAATCTAATCTATCCATATTGAAGAAAATAAAAGAAAAGGAAAGAAAAGAAAACTAAAAATAAAGAAATGAGCCTTCAGCCTATCCAGCATTCTCGTTCTGCGGGTCGCCAAGTTACTTTCCCTTCCTCGATAGCCGGGCAGATGATAGGAAAGTTTTTCACCGGAAGCCCTAATTCCAATGTGCAATCTTGCGGGATTCCAGTTAGTCGCCCATGTTGACGCTCAAGTCGCTGACCTAAATTTTGTCGCGACATCATCCATGTCGCGACCGATCTCACGTCGCACCTTTCAACTTCTTGTCTATGCGTACTGAACTGATTATTAGTGATGTCGCCGACCACTCTTCGCTACCTATCACCGACTTCAGCGTTTCACATGTTTCTCGCGATGTCGCTACGCCATTCTCTTCGCCGTGACATCAACTAAATGAAATGAAATGCATCTTTCAATCGATATCTTCGATGTCGCGATCTCATTTCTCGTCGCGGATAAAGAAGCTTCATTTCTTTCTTTTTCAGCTTATCCGGTTCCCATGTCGCTGAAGATCGATCTCTCATCGCGACATCGACTTAGTTCTCCTGAGCTCTAACTGTCGCTCTTGGAAGCTGGCGACAACAACCTCTCGTCAGCGACATCTAGTCACGCCTGCGTATTTCAACGGTCTCTCCCGATGTCGCGACTCGATCTCACGTCGCACCCGACATCATGTCTTCGCAAAGATTCAACTTGTCTTCTCGATGTCGCAACATCAACTTCGTCAGGACATCAACTAAATGATCCGCAGTGTTTCAATCGTTTCGCGATGTCGCGACATCACTATGTTGTCGCGATATCAACCGACACGCGATGCTTCAATCTTGTCGCCACTGTATCTTTCCTTTGATTGCCTTTCGTCAAGCCAGCGTATATCAACTCTTGTCGCGACATCACTTCATGCCTCCGCAGCCTTTGAACCGTTCCCCGATGCCACGCACTGATCTCACGCCGCGACTCAAATTTCATTTCCTTTACAAACTTTCTCATGGAGCTACCCCAGCTCGCGACCTCAATATCTTGTTATCCATGTCGCTGACCTGCATCGATTTCTTCACTTCCCGATGTCGCGACCAAGGACTGGACTGTAACTCCCAAATCTGCAACACATAGTTAGCCGCTTGTTTTTATTTCGCCTCGCTTATTTTCTCGTATTTTTACCCGCAAGCACGTGTGATTTTTCCACCGCATTTTCTTTATACTTCCCAAGAAATAACAAATTTGGTGAGTTTCTTCATATCTCTCGTATCTAATTATTTCTTTTTACATTAAAATCAACAAAAAAATGGACTAAAAATAGATGACTTTTAATCTCATCAAACTCCCCCAAACTTAAAGTTTTGCTTGTTCTCAAGCAAAGAAACAGAAAGAATTGTTTGTCCTCAAACAAAATAAAAGAAAATTTTTTAAGGACATTTCGATTTCCACTGGCAGCTGGCATTCAATTTAATTGCAATGCAAGGTATGCATAATTTTCAGACATCTAGGCTCAAGTCCAGCTCAAGGTCAAATTTCTACTCTTATACTATGCAAAACTAAACTGTTGAAATTGTTTTACAAACAACATATTCATTGGATCCCTGCTGAATAATAGGATTATTTTCTTTCTCTATTTCTTCATCGAGCCATTAACTCCCTAAAGTCCTTCAAGCAATTTTGATTGTTTCTATTCTTCCAAATTCCATAGCTTGTTTTTCATATTGATCTCCACTAATGTGTATGATTTCAGCCTCAAGACTGTAATCAGTCTTTTGGGCTTTTATTGTTAGTCTGCAATGGGTAGGATGGAAGGAATTTTAGGTTAAGATTACCCCCAACCTTTCTCTCCTCTTCTCGCCTCTTTCTTCTCGTGAGTTTCTATAATAAACTCCTCTAAACTTCATGTCGGGGACACTTTAATTTCTTCAATTCAGAACTCCGTATGCCCCATATTTCACTTGTAATCTAATCGGGAAACTTCCTTGTTTGTCAACATCTCAGAGATAGTGCAATGTTTTAACTTTTAGGCTTCTCAACACTCTTAGCGAACTGGGTTGCATCTCCCATACCAGATGGTATTAGTGGTACTGGGTGTCAAACACCTAGAACTTAATTGTTCAAGAGAGTTAGGCCACAAGATAAAAACTTATCCCTATAAACTTTCTTTATATCGTATTTTCTACTCTTTTTGTCTTTTCTTTCATTCCCTTTTTTGAGTTCCTCAAAATCTATACTCCCAAACTTCATTTCTTTCTTCCTCCTCGAATTCCTGGGTAATCATGGGTTCTTTAATGAAGGATTGATGTCTTAGGATGAGTTGGGGTTTCCATTGGTCTATTTTTGAAAAAATAGGCTTGTTTCTGGCTCACTGAACTACTGTATATGCATCAAGATATGAAATAGGGATGGCTAGAAGGCTCAAACTCGTCTGCCAGGCTCGCATCATCTCTCACACCAGATTACCTAGATTTCGCCTCAACTAATAATCTAACAAATTCTAGAATTTGGCTTGAAATGGGCTTGTGACTAACCATAGGGAGTAAATTTTGACTCATTTTTGTTGATGAGTATTTAAATTAATTGATATTCAAATGTGTTCTCGACTTATCAGCCATACCACAAACTCAAAATATATATATATATTTTTCGTTCCTCTCTATCAGATACCTTCCTCAATTCTGGACTTATCCGCTAGACTTAAGTAACTTTTGCACCTTGTGTTTCAATCAAACTGTATTCATTTGGCCCTTATTCTACATTTCAGCTCATTCCTAATCTAACTGCTTCATTCAATTCAGCTCATTACATCTCAGTTAGCTTTTATTCGAACTACTTACTTTAATTTCCTAATCATTCAATCACAAAAGCAACACAATCATGGACTCAAACAAATTCAAAATAGCACTCAACAATTCAATTTAAATTTCTCATTTTATTATCATTCAATTGGTGCTACTTGGATATACAATATGGTAAGGATGGCATGAAAGTAGGTGGGTAGTTGGGTCTATTTTTTCCTCAAACAACTGTGAGCAAAGATGTTAGGGATCTAGGTCTAATGTACCTAAATGGGCTGGGAATTCAGGAATTTTCATTTCTCTTCTTTCCTTTCTTCTGGTTTCCTCTCCACTTGTTCTCTAAATGAAAAATATCATTAGAGAGATCAACTTTTTGTTCAACTCATCCGTCTCTTTCCCAAACCATTCATTGTAATTCTCCATTTCCCGCCTCATAACTCCTTAAAATTCCCTGGGAGGTTATTGTTAATCGATCCAAATTTTCTACCATTCTTTGTTCCAGTAGGATTCAGATCTTTCGCTCTTGTCCTCTATCATCCAATTTCTTCTCAAAATCCTTTGTAGAGACTTGTATAAAACTTGAATCCTTTGACTTGCCCCCAAATTTGACTTCTCTCTGCCTTCAGATTCTTTCTTTATCGTAGTTAAGAGTCAGAATCACGCCTAAACCGGGCTGTTATAAAAGCTTCATGACTCGAGTTTGAGTTTCAGAACAAATTGTGATCTCTTCTTCCATTTCTTTCTTAAACTCTTCCCCTGGGTTTCTAATATTTTTCCTAACTGCTCATCTTTTCTCGTTCAACTCTCTTCTCCCCACCGATGTTCTTTGTCAGAACTCCACTTCATGCTCCTTTCTTTCTATTTAAATTCTTCCTCCCACTCCACTGGTCACTTCTTTCAATTCTTTTTCATAAATGCTTTCTCGAATTCCCCGCCGTAGTTCCACCCTTCTCTCTTTCATCTATTCTTCCTCGCATGGCATCGAGAGCTTCAGCACTGAGCTATTTCACAGGCTCCCTCGAGCTTTCCATAAAGCCAGCTCTCGCTCGCATCAGGAGGAGAACCGCTATGGGATGGAGAAGTCTATCAGTTGCCTTCATCTCAGCCTCTCGCATCACTCGCGAACATGTAGTCATTATTGTCGTGAGCTTTCTAGGGTGCTCGCCTCGATCATCAACCCTCCGAGTTTCCTTCTCGGTTCTCGCTCAGTTTCATCTCCGTTTCTACCAAAGACTCCCTTTTTTCAGGTTTCGTCCCTGCTAACTCGTCAAGGAGTGGTAGCCTCAAGTACTTCTTCTTCCGACTCCAAATTCTTGACCTCAAATTCCTTCAAGCACGTAATGTTGATTGTTGCCGGGTGAGGAATAAGACCTCTGCTCCTCTCATGATATCTCATGATAGAATTCTCTATGATAACTCCTATATCGACTTACCCTTGAGTATGGCATACAACAACACGCTTTGTTCTCTCATCGTGCATACATGTTTTGTTGGGACCAAAACAGAAGCTTTAAAAATAAAACCATACCCCAGCCTCTGGGCTTCCCTCTCTGCTTCACTGCTTCGCCTTCTTCGTCTAACCGCACTTTACCGTTAGTGAGCTTCTTGGCAATCTTTCCAAACTCTGGTTTTTCCAACAGTTTCTTGAATTTGGAACCATGTTTGTGAACTGTCATACCATAGGCCTCGTTGATGGCTTTGGCTTCGTATGAGACCCAGACTCCTCTAACAAAAACTGCTCCATCCTTCCTTCCTACCATATTTGAATAAAACTTTACCAAGCACAGAGACTCATTTTGTGTGCGCAGACTCTCCCATCCTCGTTTAGCTCTATCATCTCCTTGAAAGGGAGTAATGTGGTTTTGAATCTCTCTCGCAACAAAACCCTTGTTAGCATAATACTTCTTCCACTGGGAATACGCTTCGTCTGAGATGAAATCTTCTACTTCTTCTCTTCTCCTCTTTCCCTTTCCTTTTCTCGCTCTTTCAGAAGTCAGCCGGAGCTTCCTGTTTCTTGATGGCACCTCTCTTGCTTGCTCTCCCAACACGAATCTCACCTAACCGTTTTTCTCAAGCAGCTTCTTCGATTGTTCAGATCCCTCATAATCTCATCTAGTTAGGACCGTGGTGGGAATTCACCATTGGAAACGAGAGAAAAGCTTTCGTATGCTCGTTGCTAGGTTTCGGTCGAGATTCGTATGGCACGAAGGTGAATGGTTATGGATCGAGAATGAGTTTCGCTGCAATTCAATCAATGTTTGTGGGGCTTAATTAATGCTTCAATTAAGACATGTCGCGAATTTCAATTCCGCCTATTTTTATTCGAGATCATTAAATTCTGTGGCTTCAAGTGAGTATTGGCACATGTCGCACTTTGTGTCGCGACATGCTACCCAGATGTCGGGACAATACAAGGTTTTCTAGGAATCAGCTTGATGTGGCTACATCCTTTCCATTTTGAAACTTAATTCACTGTCACAATTCCTACCGGTGTCGCGACATATACCTTCTTCTTCAATACACCCAAGTCGCTCTTTTTCTCGGAACAAAAAGTCACGACATCAATGTTTTGTCGCGACATAACTTATGTCGCGACATAACCTTCCTGTCGCGCCCTAAGCCTTTAACTCAATGATTTCAAAAACTTTGAATTCTCTTATTGTTCCTAACCCATTTAGACATCTCTTCAGGCATATTTTAAGCAAAGATTTAACAATTAATTCAAGTATATATACGTGCACTGGGTTGTGGAGAAGGTTGGCCCCCTTTTCTCATGTCAAGACTCTCCGTGAAGTCGAATTATTCTTGTAGTTGCCTTGGTTATTCATGTCTTTAAACCTCAAGTAAGATCACCGCAATATCAAGAAAATTCTAATTAACCACAATCGATTTCAAATAATTCATCCTTCTAAAAACAAATCTGACCTAATTATCAACAACTAAAAAAGAAAAGAAATATTTCAAAATTTAAAATCAGAATTTAAATCCCCGCCGGGTTGCTCTATTACGTCACTGGGGTTCCAAATGGGATCATTGTGGTACTTCTTCTTTTTCCTCAAGAACCAAATAGGGTTCTTCACCCCCTCTCTCCCCGTTGAGATAATGCTTTAACCTTGTCCATTGACCTCAATCTTTCCCTATCGCCTTCTGTTACCGCCTCCAAATGTAGTACTTGATACCACTGTGTATGGCCCACTCCAATTGGATTTTAATTTCCCGAAACAACTTCACTGACTAAAAGTGAACCTGCTCCCCTGCTTCAACTCTTTTCTCAAAATTCTCCGATCATGCCATTTCTTTGTCTTGTCTTTGTATATTCTAGCATTATCATAGGTTTCATTTCTAGTTCTTCCACTGCATGTTTTTTGAGCAATCTTTCTTCCTCGCAGCTTTAAATTAAGTTTAACTTCTAATGGCCCACATTGCCTTGTATTCTAATTCAAGAGGTAGATGACATGGTTTGCCAAAAACAACTCAGATATGGGGATGATTC
Source organism: Tetrastigma voinierianum (assembly GCA_016808115.1). Taxonomy (NCBI): domain Eukaryota; kingdom Viridiplantae; phylum Streptophyta; class Magnoliopsida; order Vitales; family Vitaceae; genus Tetrastigma; species Tetrastigma voinierianum. The sequence goes on along the minus strand of JAEQBH010001984.1, from coordinate 95,512 downwards.
CATGGGGTCTTGTATGCACCGTAAGCCTAAAGTGCATCATCAAGTTTGGAAGACCAATCCTTCCTCAAGCTGAGTCACAGCCTTCAAGTATTCTTTGATCTCCCTGCTGAAATTTCGTCTCACTGTCTCAGATGATAGCTAAACTCATTACACAAGCCGATCCCATACCTACTCATGAGTTTTGAAATATTTTGTTTGGTAAATGGGTTCCCCATCACTAATGATGGTTCGTTCCAACCTCGCTTCAAAATATTCTTTTGCAAGAAACTCACAACCGTATTAGCATCATTCCTTGACAAGCCACCGCCCACCCATTCGAGACGTAATCTACTCGCAGCGCATGTATATGTTTCCAAATGATGGTGGAAAGGTCCCATAAAAATCTATTCCCCAAACATCAAAAATTTGTATCACCATAATACCTTTAGGGGCATTTCATTCCCGTCGCCGATATTTCCAATCCTTGGCATCGATCACACAATTTCACCCACTCGCACAATCTCCGAAGATACAATAACAAACCCCGATCGGAGTATCTTGTGAGCTTGTTCTTTCTCCGTAAAAATGCGTCCCCATATGGTGATGCATGACATTCATTTAAAATGTTGCCTCGTTTCACCTTCTCCCGCACACACTTATTATCATGTCAAGACTCTCGCAATACATGGGTCATCCCAAATATAATATTCACTGCCGCTTGACTTTCCTCTTCCGTTGGTAGCCAAACTCAAGGCATTACTCCACAAGCCAAATAATTCACACATCGCGATACCATGGAAGTCGAAGGAAACTTTAAACACCGTCATCCGGGAAGTTCTCTAATCGAACATTTTCTCTTCATCACCGCTTCTTTCACTCGACAAGTGGTCGGCTAATACATTGTGTCACATCCCTTTATCCTTGATTTCCAAATCAAACTTCGCAACAAAGAGCACCCACCTTATCAATCTTGGCTTAGCTTCCTTTTCGACATCAAGTATTTGACACGCATGATCGCGTGAATTACCACAATGGGATCCCAAAATGTACTGCCTAAATTTTTCACAAGCAAATACTATGGCTAGCATCTCCTTTTCAGTTATTGAGTAGTTCTCTTGTGCTTCATTGAAGGTCTTACTAGCATAGTATATGGCCCTGAATACTTTCTCTTTTCTTTGCCCCAACACAGCTCCCATAGCAAAATCACTGGCATCACACATTATTTCAAATCCCCCGATCCCATTTATGGCAGCCATTATAGGTGCCTGTACCCAATTTGAGCTTGATTTCTTCAGCATTCTCAGAGTCATCAAAATTGAACCTTGTATCTTTTCCGCACTTCAGATAGTGGCCTGCTATTTTTATGCACTTTCGATAAATCTCCCGTAAAAAATCCAAAGATGCCCCAAGAAGCTTACCTCTTTTTACTGTAGTAGGTGGTAAGAGTTTTGATAACGGATACTTGGATTGACCAACTTCTGTCCAAGAGCGTAAATTTTATGCCCAAGAATAATTCCTTCTGTCACCATAAAATGGCATTTTTCCCAATTCGCTAGTCGCTTGTCTCGCATCTGGGCATCAAGCTTCGATTGTTTAAAAGATTGATCAAAGTCGGATCTCATACACACAAGAAAGTCATCCATGAAAATTTCCATCACTTCTTCAACTAAATCTCGAGAATATGGACATCATACACCTCCGGGAATGGGGGCCGGAGCATTACATAACCCAAAAGGCACCTTTCCGAAGGCAAAGGTACCATAAGGGCATGTGAATGTGGTCTTCTGATCCCTGTGTGCAATAGCAATCTGATTGTATCCTAATATCCATCCAAAACAAAAGTGAGGGTGTCCCGCTAACCCGTCCAACATCTCGATCAACGAAAAGTGCAAAGGGAAATGATCTTTTCGTTGTCGTATTCAACTTTTGTAATCAATACATACCCTCCATCCTCGCCACCGTTCTTGCTTGAATCAATTCGCTTTTTTTTCATTTCTCGATCACAAGAAACCCCTTTCTTTGAACCATGGACTGGTTTACCAAGGACCGGTCCGAGATAGCATAGATAAAAACCAAAGATTTAACAATCTGAGTACCTCCTTCGACTACTTCCTTCATCACCGGATTCCACTCCTCCGTGTTCTATTATGGTTTCTGAAGTTCTTCTAGCAGAATCTTATGTGCATGCAAATTGATGGATCGATACCCTTCACTCTTCAATGGGCCAAGCCAGCGATTCCCTTATGCTTCCTTAATATTTTCAGCAATCTTTGTTCCTCACCCTCACTTAATCTGGCTGAAATGATCACTGGGTTTTTTTCTTTGGTAATTCTAAGTAAGCATACTTTAAATGACATGGCAACTCTTTCAAAATTAGCCCTTCGCACTGGTTTCTTTATACCATCGCTTTTTCTAACATTTTTCCTCTCATTATCGTTGCTTTGTTTCAAAAACTCTAAATACGCTTCTATAGAATGAAACTGCATAAAATTAATAGACATCTTCAAAGATACCGAATCTCTTTTTCATTGATAAACCGGAGTGTTACAATCATTGTTAACATCGAGTTAAAGTATAGACAAAATCAGCTACATTGCATCCTTCCTTGTCTCCGTCTATTTTGTATACTTTTTGATCAAATTAATGCAATGTTCTTCTTCTCCAACCCTCAAGATAAGAACTCCTTGCATATCAATCGTGCGCCTAAACAGCTAGGAATGGTCTTCCCACAGTGTGGGTATTTCAGAATCTTCTTCCATGTCCAGAATGATGAAGTTCAACGGAAAACAAACTTCCCAACAAAGACCGCAGACATCTTCAATGACTCCTTCAAGTTTTACCATCGACCTGCTCGCCATTAAGAGTAATGTGGGAGTAAGCTCCCAAACTTAGTTTCTTGGCAACAGAAAGAGGTAACAACGATACTAGCTCCTGAACACAGAGAGCTCCTCGAATTCAATTCCTCCAACAATACAAGGATTTGTGAAACTCCCGGTCCTTCATCTTTACTCGGTAGTTCTTTCTCTGACATCGCGACTACAAGTATAGCCGAGATTCACTATTCCTTCTTCTACTATTTTTCTTTCGCTTCGCATAAACCTTCGGGAATTTTGCAAGGAGGCATCTGGAGTCACCACTTCAAGAAAGGCATACCGATCTCCAAATTTTCCGGGAAAGTTTTCAAGAACCCATGAATCGCTTCTTCCATTCTGACTTCGCAAATTGTGGAAATGGAACCGGCAGCTTGATCCCCGGATGTTCTTCCTCTCATTCTTTCTTTTCATTCTCCAGCCTCTTCCCTTTCTAATCTTTCTTCACGCTCTTGTTGCTGTCATCTTTCTCTTCATCTCTTCTAGCTCCTTCTCACTCCTAAGCCGCACAGCCATGCAAATTGGGTTCTTCCGTGTCACCTGAAAGGCATCTTCCTCCTGGGTTACAGGTTAAAAATAAATTCATTCCTACTCAGGTCTCCGTGTTCTTCAGACGCATTGGTGGTGTTCAAATATTTGAGAATTGGTAGTAGTTGCTTCCAATTCTGCAAACTTTTGCTCATGGAGGTTTAACAGCTTCTTATTATCCCCCATGAAATACAACATACGCTCCCAAAAGATCGGGCCCTTCTTCGATCCCGGTATTCATTCCCGTGCTCATTTCCGCGCCTCGCTGGAACTGTGGCCGCGATACCTTGTTGAGGGTTTTAACCCCGCTTTGGGCCTTGAGAAGCCCCTCCACCATACGAGAAGTTCTCATGTCCCAGGTTGCGATAATGTGCTGAAGGTTAGGATTGCTCAAATGTGCCCCGTCTACCCAAATAATTAACCTCTTCAAGATCATAAAGTTCTTCAAGCTACCCTCCCGCACTTCTTCAATAACTCCTTTCAATTTTCATGAGCAGGTGTCTTTCTTTCGTTTGTCCAATCTCGTGTGCATACGGCATCCAACTTGGCTTCCATGGCTGTCATTCACTAGCTCCATGATCCCCTTTCCTTGTCAAGCTTCCCTCTGAAAGCCTCGAAGGAGTTTTCATGTTACATTTTTAGCCGTGTCTTCAATCGCTTTGTTCTCAAGATTTTTCATTTGAATGCTCCATAGCATGAAGCATCAATGATCCTTTTGATATATCATTCAAAGCATGATATACAATGCCCATCCGAGTTTTCGTATCTATCCCATGCATCGGGACATCTTCTCAAGAAACGCTTGAATCTTCCTGTGCTACACACCCTTTCATCTTCCCCGCTGAACACAATGATTTCCCCTCCTTATTTCGTGGTGAGGGTCGGGGAAAGAATCTACCCAAGTAGCCTCTACTAATTCTCCCAAGTATCACTGTAACCATATGGTAAAGATTCATACCATGGTCATTAGATCTCTTAGAGAGAATGGGAATAGATGCAAGCTTTATGACTTCTGGTCTCACCCTATCTATCTTTAACTAGATTAGCCATCCCGAGGAATCTTCCTGTGTTCGTTTGGATCTTCTGGGACACTCATGAATTGATGCCGCCGGATCATTGTAATCGGGCACGGGCTTCAGTCAAAATTATCGGCATCAATCGCAGTCGTCCCATCGCCGAGCATTCTTTCCCCAGAGCACCGGTCTCCGTAAATCCTCCATCAGACGTTGACTGGAGGCCTTCTATTTCAGCATGTATTCTCAACCCGATCCCTCATCCGCCAGTGTAACAGTTTTCTCTCTCGCTCTTCTCGGGTCTTTCTCAAGCTTCTGAGCGTCCTTTCTATTTCGTGTCTGAATCGATCGTTGTCTCTCGCTTTCTATGCATCAAAGTTTTTCTTCAAAGCAAACACACCCCATTAATAGGATTAGTCAAATCATCAAATATATTCAATGTGTTTAAAGGTTAGTGGCCAACCGAACTAATCGTCAGTAAAATCTATTTTTGTTCTTTTTTTCTTTAAATGTCCAAATTAGTATTTCCTTCTTTCATCTAAATATTGATTTATTAAATTCTTTCGATCCCCGGCAACGGCGCCACAAAACTTGTTTATCGAACCAAAACACATGTACAATTTTATGACGTTATTACCAAGGACTATTGACTAATCCCTGGCAATGATGCCAATAGTTTGTCACAAGTGGGAGACCAATGACATTGCACTAGCTTTATAACAAACACATGACTGTTGATCAACCCGCAATCTTGCCATAAACTTGTTGGACATTATACTATATAAACCAAAAAATCTCCTAGAGTAAATCATTTTTCAAAGTTTGGTTTTGGTCCGATATTCTCGCAAGTGCAATGTGCCGACAAGTAATAAATGGATTTAGTCCGAGAGCATCGATCCCACGTAGATCTCAAGAATTTTAAATCAACCACCCCGACTACTCAATTTCCATACCATTCGGGACCACTAAATGATAGGTAAGATCCAAAGATTAAGGTGCCGGAAAATTGAAACGAATCAAAGGGAAATAACCGAAATGAACAATAAATCCTAATACAAAGAATAAAGAATAATTAATAGTTAGGAAAATGAATAGAAAATTTGAATAATTATCTGCTTAGAGAACGCATTAAGATCAATGCTATTGTGAAGTATCAATTCCTCATCAACTGTAAATTCTCAGAATTTAGATTTCAAAATCATTCATATGCTAATAGTCAAATTGATCTCTCCACTTCACATTTCATTATTCACTTTGACCCGATTTCCTCAATATTGTGTGGAATTAGATAACTACTTTTTAACAGACTTCCTAATTCGTATTTTCTCGCAATACTTCATACCCATTTTATGGACCGTACACCTTAGCTCCTGCCATCTGGCCACAAGGATATACAATTCAGTTACTCTTCCTCCAAATTAAAATAGATCACCCTCTCCTTGATTAGATCTCACTAACACTCTGGGATTGGCTACATCTATTCGAATTGAGGTAAACTCTCTCGTTTGTTTAAATTCGATAACTCATTCCAACTCGCTCTGATTTCAAGTAGAAGAGATTTATCAAGTAAACTCACAAGCCTATTAGATTCCTAATAGCAGGTTAACATACCTTCAAAGAAATATTCATAACTCCTGTGGATTGTCATCTCTCGTGTCACTCGGGAGGGACCTCCTTGAAATCGAGCAATGAAACACTCTTAATACGGTATAAGAAACTCGATATCCAGATCAAAACTTAAACCCATAACCAAAGTACCATAAACCGAAATTCGCAATTTGTCGAAATAACAATAGGAAAGATACTTCGACAATAGCATTCTCTTAATGGAAGCCGGGTTCCCACCATCGACTACACACTCACAAAAGATTCCTCCGATCATAAGAATAATCGTGATTTTGAAATCGGGATAAGTCGACCTTAAATTTGTCCTAACTTCAATGACCTGTGCAGTAATTTGAAAAGAATTGAATTTATTCGGGCCTTTAGCTCAAAACGATAACATCTAATTTTAAAATAAAAGAAAACTAGAAACGATAAATCTAATCTAATCTAATCTATCCATATCAAGAAAATAAAATAGTATGAAAGAAAAGAAAACTAAAAATAAAGAATGAGCTCTTCGCCTATCCTGCACTTCTCGCCCGTGGGCCGCTTAAGCTACTTCTTCGATAGTCAGCAGATGATAGGCTTAATCGTCTGACCAAATGCAATCTTCGTGGATTCCAAAAGGTTGGCTCATGTTATCGCTCAAGTCGCGACCTACCTCGTCGCGATTATCATCCATGTCGCGACCGATCTCACGTCGCGACCAACTTCTTGTCTATGTACCTTTGAACTGACCATTAGTGATGTTGCAACCTCATTCTGTCACTACATCGCCCGAATTTCTTCGCAGGCTTCATGTTTTTCGCGATGTCGCGACGCCATTCTTTGTCGCGGACATCATCTAAATGAAATGCATCTTTCAATCGATATCTTCCGATGTCATCTCGGCCCCTTGTCGTGACTAGCTTCATTTCTTTTTCAGTCATCCTGGTATTTAATGTCGCGAAGATCGATCTCTTTGTCGCCACATTGACTTAGTTCTCTGAGCCTTCAACGGCTTGTTTTTGTGTTATACAACAACCCTTGTCGATACATCTAGTCACGCCTTGCATTTCAACTAGTCTCTCCCCGACATGTCGCTGACCGATCTCACGCCGACTTCGCCTCATCCGCAAAGATTCAACTCGTCTTCGTGATGTTGCGACATCAATCAATGCGACATCAACTAAATGATCCGCAGGTTTCAACCGGTTTCTCATGATGTCGCGGACATCAGCAGCGTTGTCGCGGACATCAACTGACATCGCAGATGCTTCACCCGCCGCCACTATCTTTCCTTTGATTCACTCTTGTCGTCGCGACATCAACTCCTTTGTCGCGACATCACTTCATGCCTCTCGTAGCTTTGAACTGGTTCCCGGCGTCACGACCGACCACGCCGCGACTTCGCCATTTCTTTACATTTCTCATGAGCGTACCTCGTGTCGCGACCTCAATATCTTGTTATCCATATCGCGACCTGCATCAGATTTCCTTCAATTTCCCCGATGTCGCGACCTCATAAATCGGATCGGTAACCCCAAAACCGCAAATATTAAGTTAGCCGCCTGCTTCATCGCTCGCTATTTTCTGCATTTTTACTCCACCAGTTACTGCATTTTTCCACTGCATTTTCTTCTTTCTTTTATACTTCCTGCAAATAACAAATTTGGTGAGTTTCTTCATATCTCTGCATCTTAATTATTCCTTTTTACATTAAAATCAACAGAAAAATGGACTAAAAATAGATGACTTTTAAGCTCATCAACCACATAGGATTTGGGCTCTAGAATCACAAAAATCAACCCTCCACACAAGCTGGCCCGACTAACTGGTTGAACCTGATGCCCACTAGTAGATCCGGGTTGAGAAAAATTATGAAATTTTGACAGAATGTTCCCAGAAGAATAAGGAGACTAAAAAAAAAAAAAAAACGGTGCACAATTCTAGGTTCGGATGAGGGAGATATGATCAAAACAAGGAGGAGTGCTCGCCAAAACCACCCAAAAAACATTGTCATACGTATCGTCTCATGAACTACCAAACCGACATTGGTCAAACTATGACAAAATTATGAATTTTAATAAACCTTCGCGAATAAGGAATCCAACAAAACAAACAACGCATCGATTCGGGTGTCACAAGGGAGATACACCTAAACAAGCCTTCAAGTGTTCGAATTCTGAATATACTCTAATAAACTTTCGATTGAATCCAAAACCTCAGCCCCACTTGCTTCCTATGGCACGATGCCAATAACTAAAAAAAGAAGCCATGATGGCACTCTATAGTGAACTACATATGCACTCAATAGACCATATACAAGCCCACCCGAGGCTCGGAGACAGACTAAGTCTAAAAGGGCCCTAATGGTGTTATATGAGAACGATGGGTGAGTGTGACGCCCATAGGATAAATGCAAGTGCTAAGGGACAAAATTGAGGGTCTACAAATATGCCCCTCTTCAGTAGAGTGAATGAACGAGTGAATCGTGGGTGCGAAGTGCAAGCGATGCAAGAGTGAAAGAACTCTAGTGAAGAACCCTGATGACCAACAATTTTGTCCCCTTACCAGTACCGAAGGCTAACGGAACAAAGGTCGCTTTCGACAAGGACTTAAAGAAACCAGGTAATGGCTCGGGAAGATGAGCGATCCGGGCACAATGTCGAAAAGATAATGAAATCCGGCTGCGGTCAAGAAGATGAGGAACTGCAAAGCCCGAGAAGGGCAACGGCAAGCACCGGAAAAAGGCTTTGATCCGAGTGAGACTGCAGGTGTGTAGAATCCCGACTAGTGTCGAAAATGTGGAATCCGGCGAGTACCGGAGAAGGGTCTAGGAGAGTATCGGGAAAGGGTAGAATCCGAAATGAGCCGCTGTGCAAGTGAACCAAGAGTAACGGAAGGGTAGAACTTAAGAGTGCCTGAAGGTGGAATCCGTGCAACACGAGAAGTGGGATCCAGTGAGGTGTTTTAAAGGTGGGATCCTCGTGAGTATCAGAGAAGGGTTCAAGAAATAAAAGTGGAATGCAAGTAGTATCGGGCGAAGGGTGGATCCGTGAGTACCGAAAGGTAGAACTGTGAGGCGCCTGAAAAGTAGAATCGAAAGGGGGCACGAGAAGTGGGATTCGGGGTGAGTAGCACCGGAAGTGGGATCCATGAGTGATCGAGAAGGGTCTCGCAAGTACCGGCTAGCGCTGATCCAAAGTAGCAATCAAAAAGGTAGAACTGGGCAAGCCGGAAAAGTAGAACCGCTAGTACCAAAGTGCAAGAATCCGGTGAGTGCCTAAAAGTAGAAATTAGTAAGTACCTAGAATGGTGGATCCAATGAGCAATCGGAAATGTGGAATACGGGCGAGTATTGGAAATGTGGAATCCGGGCGAGTACCGAAAAAGGGTAGAAATCTGGGCGAGAGCCGAAAAAGTGGGATCCGGGCGAGTACAGGAGAAGGGTAAAATCCGGGCAAGTGCCGAAAAAGTAGAAATCTAGGCGAGTACCAGAAAGGTGGGATTCAGGCAAGTACCGGAAAGGTGGGATTCGGGCGAGTACCGGAGAAGGGTCCAGGTGAATACTGGAAAGGTGGGATCCGGGCGAGTACTAGAAATGTGGGATCTGGGTGAGTACCGGGAAGGTAAAATCAAGGTGAGTACCTAAAAGGCAGTGATCCCGCGACACCAAAATGGGGAACCGTGAATATCCAAAGTGCGGATCCGGCAGTACCTGAAAGGTGAGATCCGGGCGAGCACCTGAGAAGGTCCAAAGAAAGTGCCGGAAAGATAGGATCCGGGTGAGTACCGAAAATGGGGGAAACCAGGTGAGATGTTGGAGAACCCGAAACAAGCTAAACGAAGTAAACAAACTCATGAAAAGGTCAGTCTAGTGCGACGCCTCCGTGGTCCAACAAATGACTCGACTAAGGCAGAAATCAAACACAATCATGACAAAGAAGTGGGGATGCCCCAAGATGACAATAGAAAATGCCACAAATGATAAGCGAGAAACTTAAGAACTTAATAAATAAGACCGAAATAGCGGTAGGCGCCCAGGAAAAATCTCACGCCACCAAGGGTGGAAGAAAGGGCTATGCCCCGGGCCTAGTATCGCCATGCTCAAATCCCATTAACCGCACATGTGGTCAAAGTCGAGAGCTGAAAATATCACACCATTCCATTCATAGTACCATCCATTTTATTCCATAAACCGATATAGGGTATGCCCCACTGCACATTTGATATGCAAGTGCCTTTACTTGAAAAGACTCAAATAAATTTCGAAGACCCAATCAAGACGCTTAACAAGACAACATATGGTGTGTGCGCCAGGCACCTACCAGTCAAGCACATCCGTGAATACGAATCTCTCAAAGCACTTTGTAGTTAATTTCCGCAGATAAGAACCACGCATGTGAAGAGCGTTTCAAACTTTACGTTAAAACATTCTAGGAAAAAATAGCCTTGTACATAATGCAAGAGTCAATACTAACATGAAAGGATGGAGATATGCCCCAAAGGTGAATGTGTCAAAGCATCAAGTTAAGGTGCTATCACCATCCTAAATTCTCAGATCATCCAGATGTGATCATGGACCTAAGGCAAGCAAACTGAGGAGAAGCAATATGACCTCAGATAATTCTCAAGAACAAAGACCTCGTTGACATCCCGCACTAATCGCAGATGCACTCGTCCCGTATAAAAATGCTTCTCTCAAGCAAACACGATCTCATGGTCTCGTGGTGGTCTTACGACCGACCGTAATGTAGCTGCAGAAAGATGAATGACATGGATAAACAAAGGCCCAAATAATCACAAATACTTCCAAACCCCAGACGTAAGTAAATAAATATCAAATAATCATGTGAGCAAGGTGACTCAACCAACATTCGAATAATCAATGTCAAACGACAAGTGAAGTGCACCAAAGGACACGTCGCTTAAGAAGCGAGACGACGATCAATAAGAGAAAGAAGACCGAAGGATAAGAAAATGATAGAATGATAAAGCAAAAATGGAGAAACAAGCCGATACAATGTGGTAATGTGTGACAACGACGAACAACTTGTCCGAGGAATGCCAAGCTTCCAAGCAAGTCACTATAAGACGGGAGGTGATGCGGTGTAATGATCCAAGAACTCCAAGGCGGGCAATCCAAACCTCATTCCCAATGTATGACCCAGATCCATGGAGAAAGATCATACAATGCTCTCACTCAACTCTCAGAGGAATAATAAATCTCTCAAACTCAAATGACCTTTGATGATCCCAAGTATATTAACGAATACCAAACAAACACAATATTTTTTGTTTTTTTTTTTGTTTTTGTTTGTTTTGTTTTGTTTTTTTTTTTTTTTTTGCGCAGAACAACCAAAGCAGGCTGAATGCCATATTAGCACAATCCAACCAAAAGAACCTCAAACCTTCAATCCCAAATGGTCCTCTTAACCCAAGAATCTCGGATCAAAACCTATAAAGGAACGTAAGGGTGTGACAAACCCGACCGGTACCTCGGGATGAGAGCATGTCATCACAAAAAAAGAGATGTGAAAATGAATAGAGATGATTGAAACTAGACTCAAAGGCATAATGTGTGAAGATGCAAATGAGAAGAAAAGAAATGTAATGATGTAGAAAGAACAAATGAAGAAATGACACAATGCTCGCATGCTCACATATCAAATTAATAAATAAAGCTTATGATGGGTAGCCCCAACCCAGTCGAAAAAGTATAAATAATGAAAGAATAGGCCATAATAACCAAGGTGGAGGCTCAAAGGGCTAGCACAGGGATATATATCAATGTATGTGGGTGTAATCGGGCATATATTACTCAAAGCGATGAACACCCATCCTCCGACCATGATCTCACGCATAAACTTTAGTTGATCCACATCGACCGGCTCCGTGAACCGGACATCCAAGTTTGTCAACAACTAGGCCGCTCCCTCTCGAGTCGACCGATGACATATACTCCACACTCAACTGTCAAAACTTACCTCTAGGGTCATTGATCAATCCCCTGAGGACCTTCAAGACTAGGTCGCCTTTTTTAAACTTCCTGGGCTTGACCCTTTTTCTAAATGCACGGGTCATTTTCCTCTGATAAGCCTAAACATGATCCGTCATTCTCAATATCCTCTCATATCCGTATAGCTGTCGGTCATCAGAATGAGCCCACTCGCTTCCTCAGATATCCGGCCGCCTAATGCTACTCTCTCAAGGATTCATCTCACCAACAAGTAGCACCTACTCCATTCCATATACCAAAGAGTAAGGTGTGTCTCCTAGTGTAGGCACGAAAAAGATGCACTGATAGTTTCACAATGCGAAAGGGAGCTTCTTCCCGACTAATCCCTATAAGTCTCAACCATCTTTCTCAAAAATCCTCTGATATTCTTATTCGCATTTCAATTGCCCCATTAGTCCGCAGGCATGATCGATGATGTCAATACCATACCTGGGACCGTTGTATCCACCTCGCCGAAAATGCGCCTCCTATCTCGAGATCAACTCATGAGGGACCCCATATCGGTAGATAATTTGTGATATGATGAATTTGCCACCCTGGCCGTTGTCAATCCTAAGAAGTAGCTTCCACCCACTTAGTGAAATAATCAATAGCAACCAGATGTACCCCATGCCCACCTGGAAGACTCAAGTAGATCTTTCCAATAACATCAATACCACATAACGAAACTGGCTTAAGGATGTGAGTGCATGCACTGTATGTGGCACGTATCAAGTCCCCATGCATCCGACACTGACATCTCTCACAAACTTGCAACAACTGGTCTCCATAGTCAACCCAAAAGTAGCTACCTCATGATCTGCTACGCTAGCATTGACCCCATGTGTGGGCTATGACTGCATGAACCTCTCTCATACTGATCCGCAGAGGCTGGTCCATACATAATAATAATAGGCCATCGTGATCTCCTACAAGGCATCCCACAAATAAAAATATGGTACTGTCTAATGCTCTCCCATCCTAGGCTATGGTCGCCTCGGGTAAGTGCCACATAACGTAAACCTGATAAATACCATGATACCATGGTAAACATCCCCATTCCTCAATATCTCCAATCAAAACAACAAGTAGTTTGGTGCGAACCCGGGGTCTCAACTCAAGAAGGGTCGTGACAATCACTCCCGCAGGAATCTTAACCACGTGTGGCTAAGGTGGCTAACGACGCAAATCGATCTCTCCGCCCCAAAGTGCATGTATATATCTCTCTACTCACAACCGCAACCAATAGTCTAAGTAAGCACCAGGCTTGGGCCTTCTCATCTCGAGTCCTCCAGATACCCTGCAGTCCGTCAGATAACTAAGTCAGAACCTATGGATCTCAATTGCTCCAATGCCAAGATCCAAAGACGATCTCTAGGCCTATAATGCTTCTCATACTCAACTATTTTATTCGCCAACCTGATGATCAAAATACTAACCAAATCGGACTGAATGTGATCACCCCAGTGGTGATATCAATAAGATACCACACAGCCTCGATCGAATAAGGCATTCATCAAAGTACAATCGCCATCCCGTAATAGTCGGGTCATTGAAACAAATTGCCATCGTGGAAATCATCGACAATTGGTATGTCATCTGATATTATGCGAAGCCAAATGATCTCGGAACAATGCTTCCCTTTACCATTTATGTGTCACATACTAATACTGCCTCACTAATAGAACCAAATCCATCTCATGAGCCTACCAATTAACAAGTTTGGCTGAACAATATCTCAATGGATCCAATCGAGAGACTAAAAGTATGGAATAATTCACATAGTGCCTAAGCTCCCCGGTGGCCCAAACCAACGCGAACGTAGGCGCTCAATCATAATGTATTTTGACTCGTATTCCAAGATCCTCTTACTCGATGATAAATGGCTCAGCCACTCGAATCATCAAGTTGAGCTAACATGCATCCCAAAGCCATGTCCGAAACTGAAAAATTTAGAAGCAGGGGTCGCCCCGGTGTGGGAGGCACTAAAACTGGGAGAGAAAGTAAACACTCCTTAATCTTCTCAAAAGCATGTTGGCAATCATTATTCCAAACCGTAGGCTGGTTCTTCCTCAGAAGACGAAAGATAGGCTCGCATATGTCCGTTGTCTAGCAAATGAAACGACCGATATACTATAGTCCGCCTAAAAGCCTTTTGATCTCTTTCTCGCCCTGAGCTGCATGTCAAGTGCACGGGCCTCGATCTTCTCCGATCAACCTTATACCGCGCTCACTAACAATGTAACCTGAAGAATTTTTGCTGCCCAAAGGTGCACTCCTGGGATTCAATTCACTAACCGTCTGATCCTCTCAAAGAATCTCTCAGAAGACCAAGTATGATCTCGCCCGCCTCGACTTCACTATCATGTCATCCACGAGGCCCCAACATCTCTATGCATCATGTCATGGAATAGAGTAGTAGCGGTCTCTCCGACAGTGGCCTTCCAGATTTTCTGTCCCCAAATGGCATGACCCGATAAGAGTGCAAGTAGCCCACCTGATGAAAGAAGTCTTCTCCATATCCCTCCTGAGCCATTAAAATCTTATTATAGAATCGTAAACCCATCCATGAAGGACAACATAGGGTGCCCTACAATGCTGCCAACTAACATATTGATGTGTAGGAGGGGAAAATCATCCTTAGAGGCCTTATTCAAATCTCGAAAGTCAACACAAACTCTAACCTTGCCATCCTTTTTGGGAACAGGGACAACATTAGCCAACCACTCAAGATACTCAACTATTGACATGAAGCCAACACTGAGTTTCTTCTAAATCTCCTCCTTAACCTGCAAACTCCATCGAGGGTGTAGTCTCCTCAATTTTTTCTTAACTGGCCTAGCATGTGGCAGAATGGATAGGTGATGTTGAACTATAGTTGGGTCAAGGCCTAGCATGTGCTCATACGACCATGCAAATACATCTAAGTATGACCTGAGTAGGTCAATCAATCCACTCCTCTCATCAGGAGATATGGAAAAGCCAATCCTAATCCCTAGGCTGATTTGGTGCCCCAAAATCTATCAACTCTATGCTACCAGAAATGGGTGTAACTTTCCCATCCTCTGTATCAGAATCACACTCTTATTGACCACCTAGTGGGTCATATGTGTCTTCCATATCATTAACATCGCATACATGTGCTGTGGGAGCTGGTGGTTCAATCAAAGGAAAATGCTGTGACACAGGCAAACACTCGAAAATACCTGCGTCATTAATACCAAAAGTCATCAAAGCAGTGACAAACCTGCACATTGTGTCAAAGAAAGAGGTGGGCCCACAGAGCTCCGACGCTCCCTCACCGTAAACAAGATCATGAGTAATATTAGGGGTATAACAAACACCACCATCAAACTCAAGCATAGAAATTCCAAACACATCAAAAGCGGATCGGGGCCTGGGTGGGGAAGCATCTAGAATGCGGATAGTGTCGATCATGTCCATCGCGTCAGTGCAAGCATCATAAAGTGTCACAACATCATAATCAATCATAGAAACTCCAAACATGTCAAAAGAACTGATCACTACGCTGGCCGTGTCAAGGATACCGTCAGCGGCCGATCATGTCCATCTTGTCCATGGGTGGCTAGGGAAGAGTCACTCCATCAATATCATCCCCTAAATCCAGGTGGATCATATCGTGGACCTTAAGAAAGCACACCTGAAAACACACTAGCTTGATCCTATGATTGGCTGCAACTATCATGGCCTCCTGGGTGGCTCTGGTTCGAACTCAAACACATATGTCCTGTGGCCCGTTGGAATGCCCTAAATCTCGCATTTCTATCTTTGAAACATGGTCAAATCCTTCGTGCGGGTATGCTTTGATCCTTGGTAAAATAGGCCACCCAACCGAAAGCGTATAGCGGCGGGGTAATCGAATGGAACCCCCCGAACAAGCCAGAAGCTCACCTCTATCTCTTGCCAAGTAAAGACGCTTATGTGTCATGCATCATCCTCGGCGAGTGTAACTAATCCATATAGTATGTCGTGGATCAATTGCAGCAAACCCACGCCGCCTTGTCGGGCTAAGTGACCTAATCCCAAGGCAAACATATAGAACATGCCTTTCATCATATTGAGTACCAAAGTGCTATCGTGCTGGTCGAATGACATGGGCACCATGTCCTTATGGTCATCCTCTAGGCTAACAACCTGAACTTCGTTGAAAGTAAACCCGGTCAGATGTAAGTCGTCCTCACTGCGGATCGATCTCGTAGCACCTGGCCGTAGAAAGTAATAACATCTCTATCGCATCAGACGTGATATTACGCCTCATGCAAGGATTGGAAATTTCGATATATCGGCCGATATATCGCGATATATCGATACGCTCATCAAACGATTTTTGATACAAAAATCGCTTACGTGAAAAAATCGCGGAAAACGGGAAATATCTACGATATTTCGCCGATATCTAGACGGACCAAATTTCGGCGAAATTGCAATAGAACACATCGCTACGCGATCGATTTTGCTTCAAAATATCTGAGATATATCAATATCGTAAAATATCGGAGATATATCGAAATATCTTAAAATATCTGAGATATATCGAGATATATCTGGGATATATCGAGATATATCTTATATATCGCCATATATCTAGATATATCTAAATATATTTAAAATGACCATTTGCACCAAAAAATTAAATCCAACGAATTATAATTAATTACAAATATATTTTGTTCATCCAACTATTATTTTGACCCAAAAAAAATCTATAAATACCTTAAAATCATTCAATTTGATCACAAATTTCTCTCATCAATATCCAATCTTCATTTCACTCCAAAATTTTCTTTGTGATATTTTTAAATAACTATATATTAGTTTAATATTTTAAATTAGTTAATTTAGTAATAATATATTAATAAATTAACATTTCATGTTCTAATTTTTAAAATCAAGTTATATATTAGTTAATATCGTGTATGCATATTATAAATTTATAGTATTATATGAAGTTTTCTATATTTTAAATAGTTTAATTTAGTAATAATATATTAATAAATTAATTTTTCATGTTAGTTAATATTTGAAACGAGTATGTGAATGAACCTTAATTTCCTATCCATAGAGAAGTTGTAGATACAAGTCAAGATTTATTCATGACATGTTCGATCTTATAATCAATATTATCGAACACCATGTCTTCGTATGAGTATTGTCTTTATCAAATTTGATCTATCCATCAAATGTCGTAATCGGGAGTCACATCAATCTTCATTTTGATTTTAAAAACTCACAGAATGTATATATTTGATTATTAATGTCATTTTTTACACTTTTAAAAAGTATTTTTTATGAATTTCAAAGTATTTTTGTTAATTTCGATATATCGATATTCATAAAATATCCACCGATATATCTCCGATATATCCGAGAGACCATAAAATGCAAGTAATCGATATATCTATCAAACCATATTTCCAACCTTGCCCTCATGTATGAACTTCACCTTCGATAAGGGAAGAGGTACAACACCCGCTTCATGAATCTGCAAGCAATCTCAAGAAGCAAAAGTTAAAGGATGATCGACTTCAAACCCGAAGAGTATGGAGTATCCGACCGACCGAACATGATATGTGTAGTGAGAGTACCCATAATCGTCTCTCCGAGTCCCGCCACATAAGCTTTGACTAAGCCAGGTGGGATGGCCCAAAACGATGGTGAAAATCCCAATGAAATGGCAAAGCAGAACCAATGGACAACGGTTTGTAGGAGCCGCATCCACAGACAGATCGACACCCTACGACTTGAACAAGCAACATCGATGAACAAAGGACGAACATGGTCTAATCCCTCAGGTGGTAAATCATTGTCAGAAAACACTATGCATGTAGCTTTATCCAATACAAAAGTGGATCACCGTGGTAGCGTGATCAAATCTAATCCATTAAGAGCTGACACGCGCCTCTATGTGTGCCGGATGAGGCTAATAAGCTCCAAATGGAAATGCAAACCGAGCAGTAATACCGGGCAAAAATCTCATCCTCCTCCCTTTCAATCTCATCTCTAGCATCGTCAAAGAAAAGATCTATCAATGTGGTGGCCGAGCTACCCTCCCACTCCTCGTAAATAATCGAACATCTCTATGTACCGGCCCATACTCCTCCGGAACAGAGTGAAGGTGTCGTGGGATGCACATGTGTTGCAAGAATACTCGGCGATAATGGGCTGTCTGGTTTGGGAACATCATCCGGAATCAACACCTAAATGGCATGCAGTGGAGACTCGCGACTATAAGTGTATCGACTAAAGTCTGAGTCTGTGTACAAAAAAATTGGTTGAGGAGCCTCTCCATCCCATCCCATCATGAATATCTCATCTCCCAAAAACTCAATCTAATGTATACCACTCTGGCGTGAGGTACGCCCCAGTGTCACGAGGGCATGGCCTATAGTCACCCAAAGGGCATCCCAAATCAATAAACCCCTCGACTCAATCAAGTCCTCGAATAGCATGCCTTAATGCGCCACAACCATCTCGTGATCATGACCCACTCTCTCGATGATAGGCACAAGTGAAGACTTGGCCCCTAATCCGAAAGGGCAGCCGTGGTGGCGGAACAATCAAACCCCTTCAACCACCCAAATGCTCGCCTGGCATCCCGAGTTGTGTAAACTGCCTGGCCGGCCTCAGTGGAGGCGGTGCTCTATACTATTGATGGTACTGTACATGTGGCCTCGAGGCTCCCGTGGTGCATATACCGGCTATATGGCGACGTGACGCAGCCCAACCACCAAAGAGTACTGCTCAGAGTATTCCCATATCATTTGGTAAGGAGGTTCAAACTACCAAACGAAGGGTGACGTGAGGACCTGTGTCTTGTCATGCCAATGGCACCAACATCCGATGGCTCGGGGTCCCAACCCCGGCTTCCCCTTAGAGTCCGGGCGGGAAGAGCCACCCACATAATCCTCTAGATATGCCCCTCCTCAATTCCACAGAGGCCTAAACCAATGATCCAAAGTTTGTTTATGGAAGCCCATGATGCCTAGCAAAGCTGGACAAGACTGGCGCATACCATGCTGATATGATCGCGCTTTGAGGGTTTATCTATAATCTGTGCAATCTTCTCCCTCCAACGGGAGATGAATGAAGTGATTGACTCATTTGGCCTCTGCTTGAGGGCCTCTTACTCTCTCTGGGATACGTCCACTACAGTATTAAAAGAATACTGTCTGATAAACTCCTATCTCAAATCTGCTCATGTCTTACGCCTCGAAGGGTCCAATGATGCAAACCAACGCTGAGCGGCACCACTCGATAGAGGGAAAAGCATGATCATCTTTGCCTCATCCAATCTATTCCCCATGCATACAGTCATTGCATTAACCTGTAAGTGAACACGGGGCACCCATATTCTCGTGTGTACCTCTCAATATCCGCATGAACCGAACTAGCAAGGTCGCACTGGATGGTCATCATATCCAGCCCCAACCCATAACCCCATCGTGAACATGCAGACCCGATCCTCGCTTCAATCCTATTGATACGGGCCTTAGTGTCATTAATAATTGGTGCGAGGGCCACAAAAGAATGTGGCGTGGTCCCATCGACCATGCAAGATAAATGCTCTAAATTGTGGGCCATTGGAACAAGTGGTGGTGGTGGTGGAGGAACCGTGTATGGCTCATTGTATAGTGGGTCCAAATGACGGTGGCGGTGGTGGGAGGCCGAGTAGAGTCAGCGCGGTCCCCAACAATGTCACCTGATGCCCATCAATCCTTCATTCCATCTCCAATATAATATCCTAAGATGCCATCAGAATTTCAAATTTTAATTGGTCAGACAAGAAGGCATCGAGGGTCCATTCTATGAGGATGATATCTACTCTAACCGATCGTGAATCTGAATTTAACAAGTCTACCTCCGATCCGATCCAACCTCGAGAACCCAAGTTGGTCTCAATCAACAATCCTACAAAGTGAAAGGGTAATTCAACCCATGACCATCAACTGAAAATCGCCCACAATGCAATCCCACAATGAAACTCAAGGAATGATTTCGATACGTGACATCAACAACTAATCTGATATGTGGCTCCACATGTAGGAGCGGGATTCTGACATGGTAATACCACAGGGGTAATGTGGCTCAAAAGCTGATAACGGGAAAAGGTAAGTCCCAAAGTGCCAGATGATCACTCCCATATGGGATACGTAACTCCAAGATCCCAACCCACAAAATGACACACCGCCACGCATGTATCCATGAATTCAGCTCAGTATTATATAGGTCTTCACGTTCTGATATCCGTCACCTGCTAATGCTCCCAAACATCGTATATAAATTTCTACATAAATTCATTCCAACCTAAGCAGAAGACAAGGCAAACAATAGGAATGACTCCCAAACAAATATGTTAATCAACAGAATCACACACTAGTGATTCGGAAGTAAGGGGATACATGTGCCCCATAAATACAAACAATTCATGTATCACGCAAGAGAGAGATAGTCATAAAAGAATCAATCATGCGTAAAGAGAAAGCCTCCATTTCATAATATAATAATAAATCCAACCATCTATGCTAATCGAAATATATAGCTAGGTACGAAATCAACTGATGCAAGTCGGGAATCAACACATGAACACACAAGCACAAAGAACATAAGTGTATGCCAAATACCAACCAAGTGATCATCAACCATTCAGGTAGCCTAATGAGTCTACTGGGTCAATGAACCATGTGTCTAAGAATATCTCACTCAAGTTCAAGCTTGATCCTCTTATGAAACCGTAGAGATTCTTGTCTCAACTCAGCAGTAGTCGCTTAATTTAAGACCCCACCAATCCACTTTGCCTATATAATTTAATTTTAAAATGAAATAAAATGCTGATTTTCTGGTTTACAGAACTCACCTGATAGAGAACTTTTCTTTCAGATTCACTTACTTTTGCCTTTTATTTTATAAAAGGGAAACCACAAAATAAAAACCCCAAGACTCCCGCATGGAAAAACAGTCCCCAGCAAAAACTGATTTCGTTCTGATCAAAGCAACATCTGTAGTTGTATTCCTATGGCGAAATAGCACCTCTCTAGTCTCTAACCCTGTTTCACATGAATCGGGGTATGTGGGAGCATATGGGTCAAGATCAAACACTTCCAAGACAGATATAGATGATCAACCACTCAACCTACTTATATTCACATATAAAACCTCAACCAATCAAAACAATGGTAAAAGATGTGTCCTTAGCCAAGCGCCATAAGAGGTCGGGCCAACAAGCCTTGGCCACAAATGTCAAAATTCAAAAGATCACAAATGATATGAATACAACAACACGCCTCAAGCATAAAAATTCGAGGTCCCTAGTCATGCACAACAGAATAGGTAGCAATAATACATCATACATCATGCATTTAAACCAAATATCGATCCCAAACAAAAGAAAGGAAGCAGGTGAATGAGGTAGTGGTTTGCTTACTTTAACACATTCCTTATAAAATCCCACAAACCGAACCCATACTAGCTCAATCCCACATTGCCCAAAGACCACTTTGTTCAAACCTAAACTGAACTCAGAATTTGGTAAGGGCCTCACAGGTCCCAGAAATAGGATGCGCCACATGGATTGGCCCCAAACATGCTGGAACAGGGTCGCCCATGAGCTATTTTTTTGAATAAACCTGCTGGGATTCAGTCAACAAGTCAACATTAAGAAAAAATTCCAAAACTTTGTTAGAAAAATTTCAAAATAAACATAATCCAACAAGACAAATGATATGATCTTGAGTCTTTATGGAGTGAGAAATCCAACCAAAACACTTAGTAAATGAAACGGGTTAAACCATGCCACCCCCATTTTATTAACATGAAGACCATGGGACTCAACTAATTTATGCAATGTAAATACCAAGATCCCTAGAACTAAACCTAAATTTAATGCCGGCAACCTGGAACTAGCTGCAATTCAACTACAAAGACTCCAAATAAAGCCATCGTTCCTGTAAAGTCATGCCATTTACAAACGTCCCACACAAATTTCTGAGGAAACCTGGGCAATCCATTCACAAATGCAATGCCATAGTCTAAACTCAACCTCAAGGAGACAAGAGAGCCAACCTTTGCAATCACACACCTACATTCAAATAATAACAGAACCGCCATCCAATTCAATACACAACCTGGGTCATTTCAAAATTTAACCTAATGAACCTGGGCTGGGTTCGTTTCTAATCGTCCAAATGGTTGCAAAAGATCTCAAAACTTTTTGAAAACTTTCTCACAAAGTCAGGAATCCAACAAGATAAACGGAGTGTAATTCCGACTCCAAATGACCAAAAACCAATACAAACAAAGAAAAGTACCCAAATTGCCGTTCCGGAAAACCGAACCCAATGAACAGTCTGGTTCAGTTTCCCAACCGGTCCAGCCGGATGAGAAAAGATCTCAAAACTTGTCAAAACCTTTCTCACTAAGTAAGGAATGATAAACAGAGTGTAATTCTGATTTCGAATGACCAAGAACCAATACAAACAAAGCAAATTACCCAAACTACCGTTCCGGAAAACTGAACCCAATGAACCGGCTGGTTCAGTTTCCCAACCGGTCTAGCCAGCTGAGAAAAGATCTCAAAACTTGTCAAAACCTTTCTCACAAAGTCAGGAATCCAACAAGATAAACGGCGCACGATCAATGACCAAGAACCAATAATAAACAAAAAGCAAAAATTCTAACACCAGTCTCAAACACCAAAGGCAAAAGAAAAAGCATAAGAGAAACTGGAGAAGCATATAACTTTACTCAGAGGATTCACAACTATCCTATTTTTCTTCTTCTTTTCTACTTCCAACAAACCCAGCCCCTCGCACAATGAATCGACAAGAAGATCCCGGAACCGAGTATCACCTCTCCCCTCTCCCCCCTAGAAAATGCTGAAAAAAAGCTCGTAGTTTCTTCTTCTATTCTAGCTTTTATATCGTAAACCTACCTTAGCCTCTGAACCCACCTTGTTCCCGCCACTTTCAACTTTGGAATCATCTCCTCAAAGATGGGATACACACCCCCATTAATGCTCTCACATTCACGAGGCCATTAACCTTTTAGTTTTTTTTTTTTTTTGAGTTTGCTTCACCACTAAGAACTAGATGATCCCATAGGGCTGTCAGAGAACATAACAAACATAATATTTGCAGGATCGATTGGTGCTACAATATAGATTAGCTGAATCACAAAATTAGCTCTCCACACAAGCCTAATTCGACCAACTAGTCGAACCTGATGCCCACTAGTGTAGTCAATGAGAAAATTCAGAAATTTCGGCGTAGTTCCTCACATCAAGGAGACAAAAAAAAATGGTGCACAATTCCCAGTTCTACGAGGAGATATGATCAAACAAGGAGGAGTGCTCACCAAACCACCCAAAAATAAAGGTTGTATACGTATCGCCTCGATGAACCAAATAAACCGATTGGTCAAACGCTTGAAAAAATTAAGAATTTTAATGTAAAACTCCTAGGAAAATAAGGAATCTAACAAAACAAACGGCGCACGATTCCGAGTTCTACATGGGATAAGATCTAAACAAGCCTGCGTTCGAATTTGACATACCTAATAAACTTCAGATCAACTAAAACCTGGGCCCCACTTGCTCATGGAACGATGCCAACAAACAAAAAAGGTTTACTAATGGAACTTCTAAAGTGAACTGGTATATGAATTTCAATGACTTGCTATACAAGCCCACCCAAGGCTCTATATTTACTCGGGTCTAAAATTTCAATGGTGTTATATAGAACGATGGTGAGTGTGACACCCATAAGGATAAATGAAAGTGTCGAGATATCAAAATCAGGTCTACACCCATTCTTCCTTCCTCTTCAGTGAACTTGATAAGAATCGAATTTGATCACACACCTGCTCATACATGTATTTCCATAAAGGGCTGCATTTTCCCAATTCACTTCCACTCCCATTACCTTTCCAAATAATAAGAATCGATGAAGAGAGGATATACACACCATTGGTATGAATCCAAATTCCTCCTTAACAAAAATGTTGTAATTTAGTAGTCTATCATAAAGTTAAAGATAGTGTAGTTTCGCCAATGGTGATATCTATAGGTAGTAACCCCAAAGGTCTTGATACTTCTCTAAAAGGCAAACACAACACCCTCTCGTTTATAACAATCATTAATGCTCCTTCCAAAGCCTTCCTAAAGATTCCCAATGACATTACATTTACCGCTAATCAATTATCTATCAAGACTCGATATCGGTCCGCCATCGAGACAGCTCGACGTACAAAGGCTTTATATACCCCGCTATTTCCACGCAGGGTTTCTTAAGTATCACCTCATGAGGTCTCGCATTAATCGTATGGATTCTATGGTAACCCCCACTGTGGGCCCATTTTCCTCTATGGTCGTGCTTCCTTCTACGCTACTTCAGTCTTCCTCTCAATTACTTGAAAATAGTTGGCAATGTTAGAGAAATAATATAACAATTTAAAGAAATAGGGATTTCATGCAACACTTAAATATACCTTCACATTTTAATTTGTTTAGGTATATTAAAAGCTAAAATGGAATTGTTCGAAATAAATAAGAACTTGAATTAATACAACACTTAAGGGTAAATTAATAAATTACTTAATCCATGACCTATAGTCATAATATAATAAGCTCATATGTCAAAGTAGGATTTGATAAATTGAATTGAGAATAAAATAGAGAATCGAGGACCAAAGAGTAATAAAAGAAAGATATTGTATCAAAATAATAAGAAAATTATGGAAGAGACAAGTGGTTTAGCTGAAAGAGGGAGTGTGCTTCTTCCTGGAAAGTGAAATAAAAAGGGATAAAAGACTAATAGCGATAAGCACTCAAAAAATAAATATCTCATTTTACCTGGGAGAAGAGAGAAAGAAAACTACAAGAGAGAAGAGAAGAGAAAGGAAGAAGAAGAAGAAGAAGAAGAGAAAAGAAAAGAAGAAATAAGGAAAAGAAAAGAGAAGATCACAGGTATGAAACTACTAAATTTGAGTATGAAACTATGAATAATTGTAAGGAACTAGGAATATTTATATGAAAACTATGGGGGTATGGATACATGTCTTGGGTTGTATGGAACTATGAGTATGTGTATGTAAATTACGGGTGTATGGAAATCTAGTTTTGGGCTAGAGTTTTAGATATTATGTTTGGAAACCCTTTGTTTTGTGTATGGTTTGGGTTTGGAAACTCCCAACCCTTACTGGTTAGGGTTGGAGTTGAGAAGAGTTCTAAGGTCCATGTGTGTGTTTCTCGGGAAGGGTCTAGTTGGTAAGTCGAACCAAGAAATCTCCCTATTTTGATCGTACTCGTAGCCTGACCTGTAATCCGCTTTCTGCTAGAAATAAAGGACCTCTGGTAGTAAGTCCTTCTGGTAATTGTAGCCACATCAATGAACTTGATGTTAGATTTTGAAATTTCACTCGACCCATGTAGACCAAGTTATGGTCTTTATCATTAGCCCACGGGCAGGAGGTCGCCCCATGTAGAACGCTTAAATATAGGCCGGCCAGACTCATAGCGTAGGTCGCAGACCATGCAAGCAGAGGTCAACACATTCATCTTGAGAGGTCAGCAGACTCTTCATCCAAGAGGAGGTCGCACTCATGCGCCAGAGGCCGCAGACCCTCATCCCGTAGCGGCTCGCCCAGTTAGCTCGTCCGGGGTCACCACGTACGACTCCTCAAACTTCTCGGTCATAACTCCTTCGTCCGAACTCCGATTTGGTGTTCTTGACCTATGGAAAGCCCATTGAGTCAAGAATCCATTGATATGCCTGAGGAGGATATTAGGTGTCAGGATCAAGGTGTTAGACCGGAGCTCACCGAGGTCGCCGCTCGTCTAGTTCAGGATTTGACTACGTATGACCTCCAACTTTGGAAGGTCATAACTCCTTCGTCCGAACTCCGATTCAGGTGTTCTTGGACTCTATGGAAATCCCATTGAGTCAAGAATCAATTTATATGACTAAGGAGGATATTAGATGTCAGACCGAGATCACCGAGGTCAGGTCAACTTGTCCAGTTCAGGATTTGACTACGTATGACCTCCAACTTCGGAAGGTCATAACTCCTTCGTCCGAACTCCGATTTGGGTGTTCTTGGACTCTATGGAAAGCCCATTGAGTCAAGAATCCATTGATATGCCTGAGGAGGATATTAGATGTCAGACCGAGGTGTTAGACCGAGCTCACTGAGGTCAGGTCAGCTCGTCCAATTCAGGATTTGACTACGTATGACCTCCAACTTCGGAAGGTCATAACTCCTTCATTCAATCTGCTGGGGTGTTCTGACTCTATGGAAAGCCCATTGAGTCAGAATACATCCATACATAGTATGATAAAAGTGGAACTCATAGTAGGTCCAGAAATAAGGAAAATAGTAAGGCATATGATAATCACAAGATATCATGCATAATATAAGATAGATACAAGTAAGATAGAGATAAAAGTACAAGCACGTGTATAAGTACTGCATAAGTATGTTTTGTAATTCCTAATGAGATAGGACAATTGATAAAGTACAAGTAAACATACAAGTATAGAATGTATTAGTATATGTCATAAGATATGATAGACTATTAAAGTATACAGAAAATATAAGTTAACAAGATATGATGTTACGAGGAATGAGTACATGTACACGAATGATAGTATAGATGAATATAAGAATGAGTAAACGCATGCATGATAAAAATATAAGAATATGTATACAGAGAAATATGAGAACCGTAATATGAAGCTACAAATATGAGAAACGACCGGGACAGCATCATAAGAATATCGCATATGATTACCTGATAACAATAATTATTCTGAGAATATGAGATAATATCTTGAAAATGGAATAAAACCTTTGGATTATGCCTTAGAGACCTGGTAGAAGAGGGATAGATAGGCATGCCTATAGGGAAGATCTGATTCTTGCATCATACAGGATCACGGATATAGAGGCCCGTTTAGATTGATGACGCAGATCCGTTTGGATCACGGTGGCCCGAAAGGTCACCACGGCGCGCGGGCCCTCGCGGAAGCACTATTTGTCACGGTGGGTACAAGCGCGCCGGGCCTCATGGACCAGCTGACCGTCTGGTGAGTACAACGCCTTCGGGCCCTCATGGACCATGAGTCAGCACATCTCGTACGGTGATGATACCTTGAATTATATCTGATGCAACCGGTGCAAGCGATTAGTTCGTATCCGCTTCTAAGGTTTATGCAGGCATGAAACATAAAACCTATGACAAGTATATGCGCATGAGGATAAAAGTACATGACATAATATGAGAAGCATAGCATTGCTATGTGATGACAAGTATACAAGTACAAGAAGTAAAGTGTCAATGACACGAAATGTATATGACAAATCAAGTATATGAAAGTATAATGAAAAAGCGATTATATGAACCTGATACATGATAATAGTACTGTGAAAATAGTGTAACAAATGGTATAGCGTATAACAGGAAAGTATATGTGAAAACCTATGACCCAATTATATGATATGATAGTAAAAATTATAAACTCTACCTCCTAAGGAAGTATAGAAAAGTATGATAGAAATTCACATAATACGAAAAGTAATGATAGGATATGAAAAGCAATAAGTTATATAATGAATATGAAATATGCAAAGTATAGAAATAGAAATACAGTAAAGATATAGATAGAAGATATGCCAAAGATATAGAATATGTAACGGAAAAGATTGACATGCAATAGGAATGTAAAGATGATAAATGGTAACAAGTTATATGAATATGTATAGATATATGAAATGCATATGTATAAAGGCTTTGTGTGGTCACCATTAATTGGTTGTCCATGCTTATGTTCCCACTAAGTAAAGCATACGGTGTTCAATCAGGTGTAGGTCGCAGAGAAACGAGAAGACAAGGGATAGAGGACATGACATCCCACATCGTGACGAGGCCAGCCCTAGAGATGGGTGCTCACGCCTTCCTTAGCGATCTCACGATGTTTTGTATTAGACATGTATAAGTATAAGTGTTTGTATAAGTAAATGGGACTCAATATATGTGTATAGATGTTGATGGACACCACTCCGGTGGTAATTCTATTGTAAATGAAAATGATTTTTGTTATTACAGAAATTGTGCATATGAATGAGAAAACAGGTACAGGTGTCAGCTTTGATAAAGAACAGATCAATGAGTCCCAGTAGATAGTCTCGGCGCCGAGGTCGGTTTGGATCCGCCATTGAATTCGGATCGAGGATCGGGCGTGACATTTCTCACTTATCATTAAGGCCTCCGAATCCATCACTTTATCTACATTGCTCATTGACTCCATATCCTCAGTAGCTTTCCTTCCAAACTTTGTTTTTTCCAAGGTAGGAACCATTCCTTCCTTCACTTTCTAACTCCATGACATCTTCCTTTTGGATTTCCATAGGTACATTAATGAGCTGCCTTCTATTAGTTGCTCTTTGCCTCTACATCCTCCTTTTCTGAGTCATGGACAGCCTTTAGGGAAATTTTTTATGTTGTTACACATGCCACCTTTGACCAGGAGAAACCACAGGAGGTACACCTCATAGGCTTTTCCTTCTCTACAACCTCCTCCATTGGAGAACTGGGTCTACCTCTTAGAAAGCAGTGTGGCTAGAAACATGTCTTTCCCTGCCTTTCCTTGGAGAATTGTCTTTTCTGCAATCTTACCATTTTAGAAGAGTGAACTTCCCCCTTGGGGAAAAAGCTCTTTTTCTTTAGGAACATTCTCTAAACTTACCTACATCATTCTCCCTGGGAAATGAACCTACCCCATGGAGGTGGGCCCCTTTCTACAGCACTCTCTAGGAGGGAGCAGATTCTTAAAATTAGGTCTTACCTTTTGTTGAAGTTTCATTTTCTTGGAGAATATGTTATGTTGCTTTGTTCCCTCTTGTATCCCCTTCATTGAATTTCTCCCTGATGGAGGATGCGGCCTGCTTCCTTAATGATCTTTTTGACCTACTCGACATGAACCAGACAATATTTGGGGACCCATACCTTTCTTGGAGAGAGTTTTCCCGCCTTCTTGGATTCTATGAATGCTCTTAGATCGAAACTAGTAGTGTTGACCGAGGCCACTAGTGGGAAATGATCCTCATCGATTGCCATAGTCTCTTTTTTGTCAGGGAACTTGAGCATCCCTTTGTTGATCCTATCCTATATGACATTTATGAAACCCCAACATGCATTAGTAGTATGGTTCCATGAATTGTGGGTAAGCCTTTCCCCTTAGTTCGTTATTACTGAGGATTCAGTGGTCTTTAGGGAAGGTAATGAATTTTTCTTTTACCAGGAAATCAAATATTTCCTCAGTCTTCGCTAGTATATTGGACCTATGTATCAACAATTTGTGCCTTCTTCCACACATCAGGTGTCTTTTCTATCGAAAGAGGACAAGTGAATGTCTTTGTAGCAAATAGATTTGTCACTGCCACCTCCTGGTTCACCTCTTGACAATAGGTTCCCATGGACTTCTTCCTCCTGTAACTTTCTTCCTTGAGCGATTCTTCATATTCTATCACCTTAGTTGCAAGTTCATAAAAATCTCTAAATTCCATACCTTGGAATTTCTTCCTCAATTCAATGTCCAAACCTCTTTGGACCATTTTCACGTACTCTGTCTAAAGTGGATCCATGCATCTATCTCTCATATTCTTGGCTTGGAGACTCAAATCGCGGTCTCCTATTTCTTTAAGTCACTTTGGGCCAGTTGCGATGCACACTTAGTTCGGCCACAGAGCCCGAGTGGGCCCCGCCTTTCTAATGCACTGCTTTGTATGGGTTCCTTGGTAATATGTGTATACCAATGATACTACAACTGTCGAAAGAGTTAGGAAACACTCTAAACTTGAAATGATAGAAATTCTCATAATTAGCCAACTCCCTACATTGCATAGTGAATCTAAAAACATGTTCCAGGGTGGATTGACCATATTCTCTAGAGAACAAGGAGAAATCAGGGATCCTATGCCCCCTTGGGTAGGGGTTTTCCTTATCTATCATCTCTAAATAAGGTTTGTAGAATTCCTGACAGCCAATTTGCCTGAGGCCTAACCTATATAATTCTTGTACCACATTTCTGATTGCTCTTAAATCTAGCATTGTAGCTGGTTGCACAAAAGGCTGTTGAGGAACTTTTTGAACTTGCTGAGGAACCTGAGGAACTTGTTGTCCTCGATTGCCATTTACTTCTACAAGTGGCTGCATGATGCCCCCTAGGGCCTCCATTGAAACAAAAGCCTCCTTCATATACTCCAAGTTGTGTAATTGGATTGGTATGAGCAAAAATCCTTTAAGGGGTTGTGGTTCTGGCTGCATTAGGTCTTTCCCTTGCAATGTTCTCAAAAGTACCTCCTTCTCTCATGTGGAGAGGAAGGTATCTGACCTCTGCCCAAGGAACAAAATATCGGTAATTACGGATATATCGGTACTTGGATTTTACGGGAATATAAAAAATATCGGAAAATATCGGTGGATATATTGACAAAAATATCTGTAATGCAAAAATTAACAAAAATACTTTGAAATTCATGGAAATACTTTGTTGAACTATAAAAATGTAATAAAATATACACTTGACCCCGAGAAAGACGATATTCATTATAAATTTATCGAAATTACATACAATGTGTTTAAAACCAAAATGAAGACCGTGGCCCCATTACATTGTTGTGAAGGATCCCATCTTGATGAAGACAATATTCATACCAAGACATGGTGTTGCAATAATATTGATTATAACTTCGAACATGCCATGCATAAATATGTTGACTCATACCAACAATCTCTCCGTGGATAGGAAATTCGGGGTTCACCCACATACTTGTTTGAAATCCTTCTTGCATTTGATATGGAATTTGGAATGACATTTGTGGATCATGAGGATAGTTAACCATTCCATATTTTTCACCAATAGAACCTAAAGGATGTGAAGAAGGCTGACCATAACTCATTGTATAAGGAGGAAATATGTTGCCCTCATTCGATGAATCACTGAATTAAGTTTCAATACTCATGGACTCAAAACTGGCCGAGAACGAATCCTCATTGTATGGTGTCATCCTTCGTTGTCTTCCTCTATGTGGCTTTCCAGTGGCTCCAATACCTGGCCCGGCTCTCCTAAACCCGTGGTCTTCATCTTGTGTAGCATGAGTGAAATCATCTTCACCGGTGAATGGGCTCAATGGATATTGACTTTGTTGTGGATCTGCAATATCCCCACCATCATTTCGTTATCACTACCATCATTGGTCCCCTCTCCTCTTGAGCCATCATAACCTGTAGTAGAAGTACCAGCAAAACTTGGTCTGCTACTATGTTCAACACTTGAATCAAAGGAGGGTCGAGAAGTAACAATGGGTTGAAATGAGTCCATCGTGTCTTGATTAAAACTTTCACTATGAACTTCTTCAGATAAAACTCGCTCAACATTAACACCTGCTTCTCGAACATGTGTAGCAATTCGTGGATCAGGATTTCCATCTTCATCATCTAAATGGAGAGGTCTAACCCATTGAAATAGTTGATTATCTTCTTCTTCACCAAACTTAGTTGAAATTTCTAGTAAATCGAGAAAATTGTTACTGACAACTTTATCGGTCTACTACCTCCATATCCGCGAAGATCTTTAGTTTCATGTTGTAATAACAAAAATCGGTGTTGGAGCCTAGGATAAACAGCGGAGTTTCTTTGTTTGGTATGAATTAAGAGCAAATATCTCCAATTTCTTTCTAAATTTGAAGATGATGCGGTTTGGGGAAAAGAACCTTTAGAGCAAAACTCCTTAATGTTGGAGTGGGATTTCCTTTTAAAAACCACCATGCAAGCTACTTGATAAAAATTACTTATATTCAATATATAATAATAAAATAGTTATAAAATTTACTTATAATGAGAATTAACACTCACGATGCCATTTTTGATCTTGACCTTATTCTTTGTGATCATAAATCCTTTTGCTTCACGGAATAGTATAAGCTGTGAATTGAAAATGTCAAAAAATCTCAAATAAAAAATTTATCAAGGAAATTGAATCAATTAATTAGAAACTCATTAATTTACCTTGTTTCCAAAATTAGAAAGGCCTTCAGCATTAGGATCTAATTTAGAAAAAAACATCATAAACAGCTTGAAGTAGCTTAGGGTTGGAACCAACTCCAGGCCTGTATTGAAAATTTGGATTTAGATAGTATGCTACAATAGTGATTGAGAATTAGTATGCGATAATAATATAAACATAAAATTATTAAAGGTGAATATTGGCGAAGAGGATATTAATTAGTTACCTGCTGCATGAAGATGATGCTTAAGAGTTCTATCCCAACGATGATGATACGTTTCACCCACTCTTTGGCGGTGATCTAAATTTTCTTCATCAAGATCAACTTCGTAGACAAATGGCATGGTTAGGACGACTTACGAATCAACGATCTGCGAAACACTTTGTGTATAGTGCCTCATAGATGGACACTAGCTTTTCCACCTTCTCCCAATATTGATGATCAAACATGAGTCTTTAGACCTCATGCCTTCTGATCCGGCTAAACTTGTGAGATGGCCATTCGTACTAATAAAGAGAATTTCTTCAAATTAACCATCTTTTTTAGAAGACTGTCAAGGGCAATATAGTTTGTTGCAAATCTTGTTGCTTCAGGACGCACGATATCTCCACCACATACCTGTCGCATTTTTGCAAGCAACTAACCATGATTGTAAATGAAGTTGGTTATCTTTCGACCATTCTCGATCAACTGAGCAACACTATCCCTTTTACCAATGTCTTTAAACATTAAATCAATGCGTGTCTTTTGCACATGAGTCCAATACAGTTGTATTTCTTCGTTAACAACCCGCTTTCACGAGTGCGATCCATTATGCAGTACAATTTGAACCACATTTGCTTCTCGACTTCCTTGATAACGTCCTTCAACAAACCATATATATATATTTGTTGTCTTTAATCTTATCCTGACATCCAACGGTTGAGAAAATTGTGTTTCCTTTTGAATATACCATGAAATTAATTATGCTTTCGATTTAGTTGAATTAAGATCCATCGCACGTAATTGTACATCCTTATGTCTCCCCCATTTCTCCCTTGCAAGTTGACATAAGCTTCCATGTCTTTATACTCCATTTCAGTACTTGCTTTTGATTTCATACGAGGAGATGATGGTTCGATGCCCCATCCTACATATAATAATTCAATGAAAAGCTGGTTATTAAAACATATTTCATATGGAGATAATAATGTCATTATTAAACATATTTCATATGGAGATTCGTAATGTAAAACATATTATATAATTAAAGACAAACACAGCATTTGTGCAAAAAAGCATGTTCTTAAAATGAATTATTAGTCGGCTTTTGAGGTGGAGCAAAACTTTTCGTATATGAAACTGGCCCAATTAATCGTCGCATTGTTTCCTTGATTGAGACCACCTTTGAACATATTTTTTAGGCTTTTTGTTTTGCGTAGAAGACTTGTATAATGATGGTGCAATTGGCGGTGATGGATCCTTATGCCGAACACTTTGTGATCTTTGTATGCGTCTTGATGGATCACGGTTGTGAACTAAGCCTGTGCAGTGCAAAAATAAAATCAACTTACATTATTTTTATACATAATTATGTGAAAAAATGAATTAGGTATAAAGATTTACCAATTTTTCTTTTGCCTCTCATAAATCCTGCAACCTGATCTCTGTTCCATTCACTAGCTTTTGATGCACGTACTGCTTCTCGATATTCATCTCGCTCATCGGGGTGCATGTCAGCCGGATACATATGCACATCCTCATCACCCTCCTCTTCTCATCATCATCAATAGAGCCCGGTATGTTTTCCTCCCCATTGTGCCTCGTAATTCATTTCAATTTCTTCTGTCACTGCTTTTTTTAGCTTTGCTTTACCTTTATGTTCTAAAAGTTGCTTCATTTCTTGTTTTACTTATGGCACATTTGGACACTTCTTAGTATTTGAATTGGGATCTGTATGTGACAGATGAAACTTTAAGCGAGTAATTCCACCACTTTTTATGTTTAAACCACAATAATTACAAATTGTTCCATTTTTATGTCCACTCAGTGTAATACCTCCATGCAGGATCTCGGCCTTTACTTCCACTAGCCATTCTATAAACACATGTGATTTTATTGAAAATAAAATTCAAATCAGTGTGATCTTTTTATATGATATCATTATAATAACATTATATATATGTAATTTAACATAAAGTGAGCCTCTAAGTTTCCTAACATGATATCTAGCTTAATAATATCATTAAAATGTCTAAGAAGATCTAAATTTCTAACATTAAATATGTCTAAGATCTAAGTTTCAAACATTATATAAGTATAACTAAAATTTAATGTAAGTAATATCAAATGAAACTATAATAAACTATAGTATAAAATAGATTATGGTATAAAAATGTTTGAAACATTATACTAAAATAACTATTAAATAAATAAATAATATAATTAATTAACTAA
This sequence comes from Tetrastigma voinierianum, assembly GCA_016808115.1. NCBI lineage: Eukaryota > Viridiplantae > Streptophyta > Magnoliopsida > Vitales > Vitaceae > Tetrastigma > Tetrastigma voinierianum. The sequence goes on along the minus strand of JAEQBH010001984.1, from coordinate 61,022 downwards.
AAATTATATTATCCAAGTAAAACTAAAATAAAACTATAGTATAAAAATAGAATTATATACCCTTATATTATCAAATGAAACTATAATAAAACTATAGTATAAAATAAAAGATTATAATATAAAAATGTTTGAAACATATAACTAAATAACTATTAAGTAAATAAATAATATAATTAATTAACTAAAAATTATATTATCCAAATGAAACTAAAATATTATAATATAAAAATAAAATTATAGTATAAAAATATTTGAAACATTATATAACTAAAATAACATTAAGTAAAATAAATATTATAATTAATTAACTAAAATTATAGTATCAAATAAAACTATAATAAAACTATAGTATAAAAATAAGATTATAATATAAAAATGTTTGAAGCATTATATATAACTAAAATAACTATTAAGTAAATAAATAATATAATTAATTAACTAAAATTATATTATCAAATGAAACTTATAATAAAACTATAGTATAAAAATAAGATTATAGTATAAATATTTGAAACATTACATAACTAAAATAACTATTAAGTAAATAAATAATATAATTAATTAACTAAAATATATTATCAAATGAAACTAAAATAAAACTATAGTATAAAAAATAAGATTATAATATAAAAATGTTTTGAAACATTATATAACTAAAAAATAACTATTAAGTAATAAATAATATAATTAATTAACTAAAAGTATATTATCAAATGAAATAATAAAACTATAGTATAAAATAAGATTATAATATAAAAATGTTTGAAACATTATATAACTAAAATAACTATTAAGTAAATAAATAATATAATTAATTAACTAAAGTATATTATAAATGAAATATAATAAAACTATAGTATAAAAATAAGATTATAATATAAAAATGTTTGAAACATTATATAACTAAAATAACTATTAAGTAAATAAATAATATAATTAATTAACTAAGTATAGTATATCAGAATGAAACTATAATAAAACTATAGTATAAAAATAAAATTATAGTATAAAAATGTTTAAAACATTATATAACTAAAATAACTATTAAGTAAATAAATAATATAATTAATTAACTAAAGTATATTGTCAAATGAAACTAAAATAAAACTATAGTATAAAAATATAAATTATAGTAACACAAAATGTTTCCAAACATTATAAACAGATTATAGTAAATAACTAAGTTTTGAAACATTATATAACTAAAATAACTATTAACTAAATAACTAAATATAGGTAATTAACTAAAAATTATGCTATAGTATTATCAAATTATAAAAATAAAACCAAAACTATAGTATAAAAATATATATTATAAAACTATTCAACACTAAATAAAACTAAACCAACATATATAAAAACAAAATTAATGAATAAAGAAACATACCTTAATTCTAAGATCTTCCAAAAATTAGGATAAAGAACAAAGAAAAAATTATTTGAAGTGATATGAAGCAGATGTGGATGGAGTGAGTTTGTAATGAAAGTGTATGATTTTAGGGTATTTATAGAAGTTTTGGAGTCAAAATAGCTATTAGTTATCAAAAAAACGAGTTGTGGTTGTTTCAGCGGTTGGTTTGATTTTGTTTTTCAAAATCGACATTGGATCATCATATATCCGTTAAGAAATCATTACGGACGATTGGATCAAGCTTGGATTAAAATCAACGTTGGATCAAACATATAAGCGGTGGTTTTCAAAAAATGGACAAATAAGTTGTGAGTCAAAAGCAGAAAAAAATCTGAGGCGGATAATTCAGAGCGAGAAAAATAAAGGCGAAATTGCCCGATTTATGTGGAATAAATCATTGAAAAGTAGCCATTTGGACCGCTCCGGAAGTGTGTAATCATCACTGAAAAATGACAAAATGGCCATTTAGAAAATCAGCGTTTTCCACAGTTTTTACCAGTTTTCCATCCCAAATCTTTTCATTTGTGAAAGCGATTTTCATTTAAATTGGTGAAAAAATAGATTTTTTAGTTCCGCCTCTACTTCATGTGGTGAGCTATATGAAAAACGATCCACATTATATCTTATTCTACTTGATTAATTAGGCTATTGGATGGATTCCCTGTTGTACATGTGAAGATTCATGGGTTCTCTCATTCCCACTAAGGCTGGGTGATTATTCTGTATATTACGTGATATCGGATCCTAAGTCAGAAACTCTCTGATTAATCTTGCCACCAATTTGGTGCAGCGTCTTGACAATTAGTGCAATCCCATCAGACATACTGGCTTGAACATACCAAAGCAAGTGTGATGTTCCACAAAGATGTGTCCCATCAGGCGTGCTAAAAATATGTTTAATTTGGTTTTAATTAAAGCAGCACCAAAAACTTTGAGAATCAGTGAGGTTGAGTGCTGGAAATTATATTATTTCCCAGGCGAAAATGTACGAAATCTAACTTTATAAGCGAAAAAAATTAGTTATAGTTCATAATAGTTCCATTAAAATGCAAGTGGAAGATAACAAATTCAATTTTATGTTGAAGCTAAAGAAAAGTATTTAATGGACAAAAAATAATAATTTATTGTAAAGAAAATAAATTACCAAGTAAATTACTGGCGTGAAACTTTGGCTCAATACTTGGAAGAAATGGCTGAATGGAAATATTCTTGATGAACTTGTATAAACTAAGAAAATATAAATCTTTGTTGATTGTTGGATTGATGATTAGATTGTTGATCATTTGCTCTGATTGATCTTCTTTATAGGCATTCAAACTAATCAGTTATCACGTTCACCAGAATAGCTGTTTCATCTTTGCTCAGTGATCTTGTGTTTCGTCGTTTATCCATAACATGTTTAACAAGTTCCAGGTCTTATCAAACAGTTGAAGAAAAGAATAATCCACCTTTGAGATAAGTCTTCACATTAATTGATCAGACTTTAATAAAATTAAAAAGTACAAAAAATGTCTTGGATTAACACTAGTGAAAAGTGATGTGAAACTTCAGAGCTTTCTTGGTGGTTGAGCACGAAGGTTTAGTTTGATATATTCATTGACATTAAAATATTCTTTTGAGTGAATAAATTATTAAATGTTTATTAAAAGAATTATTTTTAATTATGAAACATAGTATTGTTACATCAAAATTTAGCAATAATTTATGATTCACTTGTTACAAGTTTCTATGTACTTTGAGTTAAATATTATTGATGGATTTCCCGATAACAAAATCTAAAGCGTATAATCTAAAACTGAATTTACGAATAGATATAAATATTCTTGAATACTGGATATTTATCTCATACCCGACCATCCTTAGTATTGAAAGAAATGGATTTGTTTCAAATGACTTGACAGGGGAAAGGGAGGGATGGATGAATGGGGGCCGATATGTTGGACCAAAGGAAGTTCTGTGATCTTCATTGGACATAACACATGAGCCAGTTTAAATTGAATAATAAAACAAAAATGGAAGTGAGTTGTCATCATTTGTCTTGTGCGTTTAGAGGTCTGTGGGCAGGCACTGATTTGTAGATAAGAGATTGGAAATATATCAATTTATGTGATGGGAAAGTGTGCGAAACTCGCCCATTATCAGTGACATTTTATAGGGTTTGTTTGTATTCAAATGAATAATCACCACCATGAGATATATAATTGTCAATAATAACATTTTTTATTTTAATTAATTGTGGATGTTTTGACTCAAGTTGTACTATGTATGATTAATTCAATAAGAACACGAAGTTAATGATTAAATGAAGTCTTTGGGGTTAAAGCGGTGACCAAACTGAGGGTTAACGGACGGCGGGTAAGCTGATTATCATTTTGAAATTTACAATTTATGATCATTCAACATGAAATATCTCAGACCTCCATTTTTCTAAAGTAAAAACAATCATACTATTGTTTCTTGTTTGTGTTTTTGATCATATGAGAGAAAATTAGTCATGCTTTATCAAATAATTGGAATAATATCAGGTCACGCAGATTCATTTATACTGAAAGATTATAAATTAAACTGGTTTTACTTTTTATTTCTTTGAGATTTTAGTTCTCCTTTGGGTTAATATCTTGACATAGTGGCACAGCGCATCGTAGCTAAGGACAATGATACCAGGCAAGAAGATCCATGATAGAGACGACATTAGCCTCTTGAACAACATTTTGAAATGAGATATTATGACTTCCATATAGACTTGAGAAAACATTGAAACCATAAGTGGGTCAATTTTTTTTTTTTTTTAACAATCTGTTTGTTATATTTGTAAGATCTTAACAAACTAATTGTTTCATTTAAATCATCAATAAGATGTTTAAATATCTTAACCAACAAAAAGAGATTAGTTGTGCTGATATATATGTAGACTCTGTCATGATTGTGAGACCCTTTTTTTGTTTGATAATTCAGTATGTGACGAAAACTAATGGGGCATCGTCAAAATCATCATAGATTGAGTACTGCTCAGTTATTTGCCTTATAATATTCAAATGACTGAGACATGACTTACACTTTTGGTCTTACTATTTAAATTAATCTTGTTGAAAACAAAAATATATTGCATGCAATATAAACAGGTTTCGAAACCACGTTGAAAGCATTGGAGCTTTTTGGCCAAGTGCTTGTTTTTTTTAATATGAGTTTCAAGTTAAAAAGAAATCATAGAATGATAGAAACATATATAATTTAAATAAATATCATATTTGAATATTTTATAATTTTTAAAGATAAAGGGGCTTTGGGTTAAATATGGAACACGATAGCGAAAGAAATGGTTTTCTAACTCATATGACCCATTTTTGCATGTTTTTCTATAGAGAGAGCTAGGTTCAAAAGGAGAATTTCAAACCTCAATAACTTCAATATCAAGTAAGTATTTCTTTTCCCCTTGATTTTTGGTATATAGGGTTTTTAAAAGTTTAGATTTGAAAGCTTAGATCTTTTTAAAGCATTATATTTGACACCCTAGAAATGATTGGAATGCATAAAAACATGAAACTTGGTTTGAGTTTGATATTTGATATATTTTGAGTAATTTCTCACAATTGAACTCTTAGATTTGAAAACCTATGGTTTCCTAAACGTTAAAATTTGAAACCCTATAAATGATTAGAATGCATAGAAGCAAGAATCTTGGTTTTGTTATATTTAAGTGATTTCCCACTCTTTGAATCTTAGATTTAAAAACTTAGGGTTTTCTAAACTTTTAAATATAAAACTCTAGAAATATAAAAAAACATAGTATTGAGAAATTTGTTTAGAAATGAGTATCTGATATGTTTTGGTGAATTCTTAAACTCTCTAAACTTTAGATTTGGCAGCTTAAAAAGTTTTAGCACAAGTTACAAAAAACCATATATTCATAAGAGATTTGGGATTTTAATCAAAAATCATGTTTTATGGTAAAATCCTTAATTTTTAGAATTTAAGGAATTGGAAAATTGGTGATATTAAAAGGCTATTACAAAGGAAAAAGTTAATCGATGGCGCATTGTCGTCATTGAAGGATTACAATGGCCTTGCTAAAAAGTGTAAATGAAAGTGCCAACTGTCGTTGTATAAGTTTACTAGCTTTTAATGGCCTTATCTGAAGTGTCGTCTTTGTGAATGGCCCATGACGTTAAATTTAAAGCGTTATTCTCTACTCATAATATTTGAATCTAATAACTTGACTATGACACTTATTTGAGTGTCATTGATTTTATATGTTTTTGTTTTAGAATCATGACACTCATTACAGGGAGGTATCGTCATTTTTATCGTGCATTAAAAATCTTACTTTCATTAATTTCATTTTTTATAAATCCTGATATAACAATATAATTATTTAAAATGTACACATAATATGAAAGTAATATATAGGAGAAAAAAATATCAAAGTCATATGGATAAAGCTACAAAGCTATTTGATATACATTGATCAAGAATTACAACAAATATTCCCAACAAGTTTCATAGATTCAATGGGTAGGAGTACAAATGTTCTTTAATTTGTTGGTAGTGGGAGGACCTTTCTATGAGAGAGATTATTAGAAGCCCATCAAATCACCACATGAGTCCATCTATTCCTGTTCAAATATAAAAATTAAGTTTTAGATATAGAAAACCAAGCAAAAAACTTTGTTAAGTACCAACTAGACTAAGACATCGATTTATTATTTTGATGAGTGCTAGTTTGGTAATTTTCAAGGTATTAAATGAGCATTGAGCTGAATTAGAATATACCTCGTCCAAAAGAACTCACAATGATAACACAGTAAGATTTCATTGGCGCGATGGAAATGCGCATAGAAAAAAAGAATGACGTAAAACAAAAGGTTAATGTGATGTATGTACGTTCGTAATATACGAAAAATAACAAAGTGCTTTCTAATAACAAAATTATACAGGATATATAACCATATACTTGAGTATATATAACTTTCTAAACTAGAAATAAATAAAGTATTAAAGCTTAAACAAAGAGAAATTCAATTTATTATAGAAGGTTTCAATAGAATTGAAATTTCAAATAAAAAACATACAAAATGGATTAATATTACTAGCACAAGGAAATCTAAGCTATATACTTATAAAAAATAATATCATAAAACACATTAATGTAAACAACAAATCTTAAGAACTAACAACCAATCAGACATAAAGTTTCCAATACTCAATGAAAATGAGATACCACTTGCATATACTACATTATCAATCAGTCTTGGAATTCTTGATCTACCATAACGTGATTTTTCGAAGCTTCCCAAAATAAAATTCTTGCATTTCGAAACTGATTATAATAAGATAATAAACAAGAGGCAAGGAATAGCTGCAAGGGGCAAGGATAGTACCATAAATAAGTTAACTCCGATCATTTATTTAAATATCTCTATTTTGTCATGAGGAAAAGGATTCAAAATTTGCATAAAAAAGTAGTAAAGTAATAAAACAATTGTAATGTTAAATTGATATATAAATCAAATTTATAAAATCTCTTAACCTCCACAAATACAAAAATTGCTTGTTGATAAGTTTATATGGTTTTTTGGATAAGTAAAATTTATTACCAAAATGAGCAAAAAAGCAACGAGAACAATACAAGAAGCCCAGGCCCCAGGAAAAGCGAAAAAGCGCAGACGAGCCTCCCTACTTAACATAGGAAAGGGCATGACTGGAAGCGTCTGGCTTGCTGATAAAACAACATAACTAAACCTGAGGCCACATCCAGGAGCACGAGCCACTCAAACAACCCGAAAGCGGCTTGACCACCAAATAACCAACCTGAAACAAGAGCGAGCCCACATCAGGGCACGAGCCACTCAAACAACCAAAAGCAGCAACCACCGATAACTTGACACAAACAGGCGAGAGCCTGGCAGGGCACGAGCCACACAAACACGACAAAAAACGGAATCATGCTACATCAGGGAAAGTTATATTGTTTTATATGAAGTTAAACTCATCAAGCTACAGTAAAATGATAAAAAGTCATGCTGTGTATTAGGAGTCTTGTGAGGCAGAGACAACTCATGAGCTACTCGAGCTAAGACTCGGTCAAAACTTGACTCAGTGAGCTGGAGCTTCAGTGTTAGCAGAGTCGAGTTAGGCAGAAACGTAACTCGACTCGAAAAGCTCGCGAAAGAAACCGAAAATATTTTGTATATAAAATTTTAAAAAGTTTTCTTTTAAATTTGATATCTTTACTTAGGGATGTCTGAGTTAATTTGATATCCATTCATATAGATAAAGGTCATAACCATGCACCATGCAAAACATACATTTAACATCGCTATCCTTGATTATAATTAATCCATTGTCATTTATGGGTTTAGATTTGGGGTCCTAGGGGCATCGCTGTGGGTCGGGGGCGCGCCTGGGTCCACGATCAGGGTTGAGGCACGTCTCGAGGTTGCGAGGCTCGGCAGGGTCGGAGGTTTTGCGTTTTTAGGTTTGGGTGGGCCGTTTTTCAGGCTCGCGACTTTAGAGGCTCGAGTCGGGTTTCGAGTTCGATCGGGCTTGTTGAACTCGAGCTCGACTAAGTCTGCATTAACACCCACTAGAATGATATCAACTAAGCAGGAATCCTGTATAGCTATTTTTTTTTCAAAGAGCTTATGGTTTGAAGTTTAATACAAAAGTCGGGAAAATAATGTTTCTTATAAAAAACACATCTAGGGTTTTGCAGAAGTTCTTTTCATGTTTAGTAAAACTTTTTTAGAATAACAATATTACCCTCAATACGAAGGACTTCACTTGACTTTCAGCTAGAAGCAACAGGGTAACCATCCTAAATGGGCTCTATATATTAAAAATGTAATAATTATTTTAGTTGTTTAATGAATTTCACCAAAAATAATTCAAGTACACCTTCAAAGACATTAAGGGTGGTGATTTTTCCTACGCAAAATCTGTCAGAGATTGAAATAACATCCACTAAGATATCCAGGATGGTGAGTTTTTGTATGTAAAACTCAGATTCATTCCCTGTAAGCCTCGAGATTTGAGAGACAAAAAACTTTTGGACAACGTTTTTGGAGCAATTAAACCTAGGAACTTAAACCTTCCAAGGGCAATGCTATTTGTTCCTTGATTGTTAGGACCAAGACCCTTCCCAGGATCGTGAATTATTAATGACACAATAATTCCTTGTATAAACTGAACCAGTCTGATAGTTGTGTTATCAATTCAATTCAAGAATTCTAAATGGCTTTTGCCTCCATTTTTTACTCGACGGTTCAATTCTTTCCAAGTGCTTGGGCTTTGTAGTTCTTGTTTCTTTGCTTCCTGGTTCCATCATCATCATCATCTTGGGTGTTTACCACACATTTACGGGAGCCCGAGGGATGGGGATGGGTTTCTCTCTCCCCCTTTGTTGTAAATATGTTATGTGCTTACACACTTAGAACAGTACTATGATTTGCCAAATTTATTTCACCTAAATAACCTCTATTACCTTTGTTGGTCTATCCAAGTAGCATCTACTTATCTGAAATGCATTTGGTATTTGCTTTTACGCAGCTATCACTCATCTAGATTTGATCTTCTATTCTTCATTAGGCAGAATTACATACAATTATTGAGAAAAGCAAAGCTAAAACTTCCATTCAACATATTTTGTTTAGGTTTTTTGTCTGAACATGGGGGCGTGGATGCTTCTCTGCCTAAGCTACAAATGTTGATTAGGAAATTAATCACTATGCATAAATTCTCATTTAAAAAAAAAACTAGGAAATTAATTAATCTTGTCTTGAATCTTGGAAATATTCCTTTTTATTTGTCCTTTGTAAAAGTGAAGAAAAGTAGTTTCTAACTTTCCATTTACAATTGTTGATGCTAAATGGTAGAAAGATCAAACAAAACATCACGAGAGAATAATTTAATGAAAGGCAATTCTTATTCGGTCTTTTTGCGAAACACCTTCTCTGACACATGCTCTCATCTATGGCATGTGTTACGAATGTCTTGACCTATTCTACACATTGTACACATGAAAAAACATAATCAGGGACAATCCCACTGTTCCTCTGTTACATTATGTCTTACTGAAGCCATCACCATAATCAGGCCATTAACCCCTTTATTTCTCCAAGATCTTTTCCTAGCTTGAATACATCTAGAACTCCATTAGAGCTTGAATCAATAACTAATTAGGTTATTGGGGCCTAATTCTTAACCTTCAACAACCTAACAAAGCGCTCTCAAAAAGGACCTTTACACACATGAAGCGGCCGGGGCATACTGAGAAAAGCAAGCGCTGGATCATTCACTTTAATACATCACATTCCTCGTACAAAAAATTCAAGGGAAAAAATAAAGAAAAGTCAATCAAGAAAGCCCGAGTACTTTCGAAACCTGACGGAATCATGAATGAAAACAACGAGAGGTATCTACAGAAATCAAGAAAATATCAATCGGAAAAATAATACACGGTCGATAGCAGTTATGGTCACAAAGTGTCGAGACGAGGATAAAATGTGTGGGAATAGAGGAAATTAAGAACGTGGGCTTTATGGTAGAGATCCTCTAAAATCCACCTACATTGCTCACGATGTGAACACACCACAGAAAAGTTTAGAGCCTTTCTTCTTCAACTTGCTTTATCGACCTCTAAAATATACCCCCTTTGGTTATCCACAGAACCTTGTTCCATCTAAGATAGCTTCACTTGTACATTCTATTCTCTAGAACAACCCCGAACAATTTTATTATTGTGTTCTCTAACAACCCTCGAAACTCTATCATCGCACTAATACGGAGGACCCATCTATCGTACACTAATACGAAGGACCCATTCAAGTGGTACCCAGTCTCTTAGTCGGGAGTGGTTCGTATACGTAATGAGTTCGCGACAATGGGATCCAAGCGAGTTGTCGTCCAGGAGTTTCATAGCGGCCCGACCAACTTGAAGCCATAGAATCGAACCCTATAACTTTGGGCTTAGCTATGATTGAGGCTCGACAACTTGCAACTTGACTTGGGCTTAAAGCTCGCTTACCTTCCTTATGCGATGGAGGTTCACCGAGAGGAGTGGGAATGGATCTTTGTAGATGTAGGGAGATGTAACGAATGGTGGGGGTATCGAGTTACGAAAATGGGACTAGAGAAAAGGCTCCAAAGATATTAAGTTATAAAATAATCCTATTTATATAGGATTATAGATGATGACACTTTAAAAAAAATGTCATGGGTTTTGTATCATTTCAATGACATTCTAAAAGTGAAAATATTTATGCAGAGATTTTTAATAAAGCGTCATAGCAATGTAAAAATTACACAAGACAATGACCTCTAGAAATTTCACGTGTCATTGAACATTAATACATAATTGAATGATGACATTGTTTTGAAAGAATTCGATAAATGAGCGTCATAAACATTATTTTTGTTGTAGTGACTTTTGGGGAAAATACTCTAATTTGTTTTAAATTCTCAACCTAAAGAGCCTTTGAGATTTTAGGTTTAAATATATGATGAGTTTGCTTACAAAAGAAAAATAGATGATATAAAACCTATAGGGTGCAAAAGTATTGTTTTTATCTAATAAGATATTGTTCATATTATTCAAGTAATTTGTGACTCTTTTAAGGCTTCTTGGTTTTGCTAATATCTTGGAATACCAAATAAAGAAGATTAATGTAACTTTTCCTATATAAACAAAATATCTTGCTATTATATGTGATTATGGGTTTTGGAAGTTTCTATTTATTTAAATCATATGCATGGATGAAATATATGTTTTGTATGGAAAATGAATTTGAAAATGTTTATGATAAAGATTGAAAGTTATGAAGATATAATTTTGTATTTTTGTGAAATTGGAAATGTAACGCCCCGATCCCGAGATAGGTGTACAGTACATTTAACTGTAGGGGCGTACCCGAGCACCAAGTGTCACACTGTGGTATTTTGGAGAGGAATTATGAAATCATAATTTATGGAACCCGGAATTGAGGTACTAGTGCCAGGGTAAAATTAGTAAATTCAAAAAGGATATAAGAGGGCATAATTTGAGAAGATAGTATGCCAAAATGAAAATAAAATAAGTTGATTTGCGATATCGAGAAGTGTTTGAGGGTAAATTGTAATTACTTAATAAAGGATATGAAAGTGAATCAAGTAGAGATGGACCATAATAGTAAAAACAAAAGTTAAAGTGCGATATTAAAGTGCTTGGGGACTTAGTAGTAATTAGGAAGTAGAGGGTTAATATTATAGAAGAGAGGGAGACAAACAAAATTTCACATTTTGGTGCTCCAAAATTGCTTTATGGCAAACCCCGTAGGAGGAGAGAGAGCAAGAAGAAGAGAGGAGGAAGAAGAGGAAGAAGAAGTGGGAGAAGCAAAGGCAAGGTATGTTTTCATTTTGTAAAATCCATAGGTATTTGGATTTCCTAAGGTTTGGTATGGAGATTAGTGCTCCTTTGGTCTAGGGTTTTGTGGAGAAATCACATTAACCTTAGAATTCTTGAGGTTATGAGGGTAAAACCCGAATTGGTATAAAATAAACATGGAAGCCATCATAATTCTATGGTTTTGAAGGAATTGGTGAACCTTAGGTTGAATTTGTAGGATTTTTACCTAGGGTTTTGTTGTATGAAGTTCCAAACCACCATCTAAGTATGGAGTGGTATTGAATGACTTTCTGGCTGATTATTGAGGGTATTCTTGCTTTTAAATTATACCACTAACAGTTTTATAACATGTTTTGGGTATAATAACGTAAAGGTATATTTATTAGGAATAAAAATAAAGATAAAAACAAAAAAGTAGGAATATCATAAGTTAAATTCGAAATATTAAAAAAAAAGAAGATTTGAAATTTGTGTAAAAATATTATAAATTGATTTGCGAATATTATAAGTTGGAGGACCAAAGTAAAATAAAAGGGGATAAAGATGAATAAGGATAAAGGCCAAGAAAGAAAAATCTTTGTGCAGTGGCAGGAAAGGAGGAAACTTAATCTGAGAAAGAAGAAGAAGAAAGAAGAAGAAGAAGATTACAATGGTATGGAATTTGAGTATGGAGTGCGGATACATGTCTTGGGTTGTATGGAGCTGTGAATATTTGTATGAATATAAATGTCTTCAGGTTTGGGAAACTCCGTCTCATTTCTTGTTAGAGTTAAGTTGAAGAGCTCTAAGGATCTAGATATGTGCTTTAGGAAGAGTCACAGTTGCAGGATTTAAGACCAGAAAATTCCCTATTTTTGATCATATACAGTAGCCGGACCTTAGAACGAGTTTTTAGGTCAGAAGTAAAGGGAATATGGAAGTAAGTCCTTCTAATAAATTGTAGCCACATCAATTAACTTGATGTTAGGCTTTTGAATTTCTCGATTTGGACCTCTGTAGACTAAGTTATAGTCCTTTTCTTGGTCGATGACTCATCTGGTAGGGTCGATTCTGGCAATTCGGGTCAACTAGCGGACCTTGAACGAGTTTTGAACCAGAAATAAAGAGAAATTGGAAGTAAGTCCTTCTTGGAAATTGTAGCCACATCAAGGAACTTGATGTTAGGCTTTCAATTTCTTAGTCGGACTCATTAGACGAAGGATTATAGTCTTTTTACTACGAGCAGTCAAATGAACGCAGAGTCGACCATAAGTCGTCTGTGTGGGAGTCGTCGGAGCCTTTGTAAGAGGTCCGTCGAGGAGATCTGAAGAGATCGTCTGTAGAAGTCGTCGAGGGTCCTGTAGGGTCGTCGAGATCCTGTGAGGTCGTTAGATCACGAAGGCTTAGCTCGTCGGGGTTGACTACGCATGACTCCAGCCACGGAAGGTCATACGCATCTCCTTCGTTTGAACTGATTTGGGTGTTCTTGGACTCTATGGAAAGCCTGTTGAGTCAGAATCATCCATATGCCTGAGGAGATTATTAGATGTCAGACCAAGGTGTCGAGACCGAGCTCGTCACTTAGGTGCGGCTCGTGGAGTTGGTCGGCTCGTCAAGGCGGCTATGACCTCCAGCCCCGGAGGTCATATCTCCTTCGTTTGAACTCCGTTGGGTGTTCTTAGACTCTATGGAAAGCCCATTGAGTCAGAATCCATCCATATGCCTGAGGAGATTATTATATGTCAGACAGGTGTCGGACCGAGCTCATCACTTCAGTGCGGCTCGTCGGTCGACTCGTCAAGGCCCATTTGCGCTGACCTCCCGACGGAGTCATATCTCCTTAAATACGAAACTCCGATTTGGGTGTTCTATGACTCTATGGAAAGCCCATTGAGTCAGAATCATCCATATGCCCTGAAGAAGATATTAGATGTCAGGCCGGTGTTAGACTGAGCTCGTCATGATGCAGCTCGTCGGTTCGGTCGGCTCGTGGCGACTGCACATTACCTCAACCCGAGGAAGGTCATATCTCATTCGTTTGAACTCGGATTTGGGTGTTCTTGGACTCTATGGAAAGACCATTGAGTCAAAGAATTCATCAATAGATAGCTTGATAAGATTGGAACTCATATTAGTTCAGAAAACACGGAAAATAGTAGAGCGATACGGGTAACCATAGTTATTTGTATTATGAGCGCCTATTGTGATTCATAAGTATGACTCTAAGTAAATATCTACAGTGTAAGCATGGTGCTATTTATCTCACGTATAATGAAGTATGAAAATGTAGAGGAATATATGAGTCTTGATTGTATATATATCTCATATGATTACGAATGACTAATAATTATTCGGGAATATGAATATATGCGAGCAATAAAATACATAATCGATTATGCCTTAGAACTGGTAAGAGGATAGATGGGCATGCCCTATTAAGGGGAAAAATAAGTCTGCTGACATACAAGTTACGATATTAGGCCACAGTTTGGTGGTGATATAGATCCCATTTGGATACGGTGGCCGAGAAGATTAACGACCTCAGGGCCCTCATGGATAGTCAGCGTACCGTGCGGTGATGATGATACCCCTTCGGGTATATTATATTCTGAGCGGCGCCGTGGGCCATTTCCTCCTACGGTGAATATAAGCGCCTCCGGGCCCTCCATGGACCATTGTTTCATACCGGTGAATCCGGCGCCTTCGGGCCCTCATGGTTTCACTGTATCCACTTCTAAGGTTTATGCGAGACATGGAAACGCAAAGAAAATGAAACGGTATATCACAAGAAGTGTAGAGGATTTTGACATGATATGAGGAAATAGCCTTTGTATCTCTTTGATAGTAATATCAGATTCTGAAGCAGTAAAAATCATAATTACATGAAAAGTATATGAAGATGATAAATAAGCTTGGTTATGAAAAATATATATATATATATATATATATATATATACTGCCTGCTGCTATATATATATATATGCCTATATATATATATATATATATATATATATATATATATATATATATATATCAGAGAAATGATAAAGAGTCTGTAAATGTTATATGTGTTATATGCATTTGTATAAAGAAGTGTAGTGACTCTTAATAGAAGTATATTCCACCTAAGCGTAAAGCAGCAGATGTGATCAGTGTAGGTACGAGAGAAGAGGAAATCAGGAGACGGGGACAATCACATCGGCCAAGTCAAGGCCGCATCAATAGGTACTTGCATTTGGAAGACGCTGGAGTACATTTTGTATATGAAATTTTGTAAACCAATGTAAATATTGTAAATGTTGAACATTTCCATATTTGGAGCTTGTATATATTTTGTAATCATTTCCCTTTCTGAGAATGTAATACAAGTTAATTGTTTGCTATTATATGAATATGCAGAGTGTAAAGGTTATAAGTATGATAAAGAGTGACCCTCACTTGACATCTATCTCTTGGAGTTAGGCGTTCTGAGTTTAGTGGTATCGAGCATCGGTTGGTTCGGACCCGCCAATTGTTGGAAAAAAGGTTACCAAAATGAGTGGTTTTTTTTGTTATGGGTTTTTTTAGTGCTCAAGGGTAAATTGTTAATTTGGCTTTATATGAATGTTGTGTGACCTAAAGTGAGCTTCTTTTTATGAAGTGCACACGATTAAGTTTTCACGTATCACGCGACGATTAATACGTTGTCGTATTCGTTGAGTGTGTATGGTGGATTAAATGGAAGTTATGGTTAATGTGTAGTTGTGGTTTTCTTGAAAAAATGTGAAAAAGGACTATCGGACGAGGAAAGCGGAGATTCGACGGGAAGCTTGGCGGAGTTGAGCGGTGAGCTTGTAGTGTAAAAATGATATTTTGACAATTGAGTTTTAAAAGTTAATGGTTTTAATGTTAAACTGAAAAATTTAATGGAAATGTTTATATAAATGTTAAGGCATATGGAAGTTTATGTTAAGGCATATGGAAATGTTTTATCTTGCATCAATATATATATATATATATATTTATATTAGCTTATATATGTATGCATGTGTTAAGGCATTATGGAAGTTTAAAAAAAATATGAGGCCTGTAAATGTATAAATAATAAGTAAAGTGTTTAAATGGATTTAAGAAATGTATTTTGAAGAAAGGTTTGCGATGGTTACCACAACCTATGTAATTTGTTGCCTTGAGGCGATATCGGCAGGAGTACCTTAAGCGTGTAAGGATTTAGGGGGTAAAGTTATAGGTTACTAAGCGGGGAGGAAATAGGTGTTTAGAGTAATATCTATTTACACGTGAATAGGTGCTATACTGAGGCTGGAACCACATGCAAAGCGTGAGTTTAACCGCGTAGTAGTGGTTATGGCCCGGAATGAGGCGTCCCTCATCGTCGATTACCGAAGCTGGTGGGGTGTGTTTATCCCTTGGGTTCCATAAGAAAGAAAGAAAGAAAGAAAGAAAGAAAGAAAGTTTAAGGCATAAATTGATTTTTAATTGTATAAGTATTTATTACTTTGAATTATTATCTTAATAAAAATGTACACTCACTGAGCTCCTTTAGCTCATTTTTTTTGGAAGTATGTTTCAAAAAACATTTTAGGGAGCAGAGACAAGTGCCCGAGTAGAGCATCCCCCTGCGCAATGAGTCGAGCCATCGAGGAGATGGCGCACAGTGCATGTTATATATATTACATAATATAGCATGTGATGTTACGCAATCGATATGCATATGTATGATCTTGTTTTGAAAAGGAACTACGCGGGCTTTGATCCCTCAGTGGACCAGAAGTCTACGTAAGCGGTCAGCTTAAAAGTCAGAAGCTCAATGATCCTTTTATAAAGCGTAAATGGAATTGAAGAAGTTTTGAATGTTTTGATGATTGAAATAAATAAATGTATATGTGTATATATTTTGCTTGATTGAGTTGTGTGCTTAATTGAGTTGTGGACAAGGAGTCCTAAAATGGAAGTTGAGAATTAAAAGATTAGAAGTGTTTTTAAATATTTTCGTAGGTTTTTGTAAATTTGGAAAGTCAAACAAACAAAAACTGGCGATTTTAAGAAAAATCTAAGTGTTTGAAAAATAAAAATAAAAAATTTACCACTTCACTTCCGCATTATTTTCTAAAGATATGTTAAGGATTGTAAAGGGGTTCGCTCCATGGATTTTAATTGATTGTTTTGAGGAAAAGTTTCTATATCCGTTAGAGTGTCGGGAGGTCCCCTCGGGTTTATGAGGTTAATCCGGGTCGGGATCTTTCAGGAAACATAAATGAAATATTTGACTTTGGTTTATATACAATCCCGTCAATGGGTTATAATAGTTAACAAATATGGCGATCAATGGTATAAAACAGCGAAATATGGCGGTCAATGGGTATAAACTTGATAAATATGGCTGCGAGGTCGATAGGTATAAAGCAGCAGTATGGCGATAAATGGGTTATAATAGTTGACAAATATGACGTACGTCGTTGGGTATAAAACGACAAATAAAAGCGCTGCGGCTTCGATGGGTTATAGTAATTGACAAATATTGTAACACTGCCCCAGAAATATCTGCGAGTCGTTTTCAACATATTTGAGGATATTTTATAGGTATAATTTGATTTTTTTTTTTGTAATTTAAGAATTCAAAACGTGAAATCGAGAAACACTGAAATAAACGAGGAGTAAATTTGTAATTTGTCAAAATAGAATATAAAGTCATAAGATAAAGAAGATGATATGCTATTACTTAGAAATTATATAAGTTGTGGTGCAAATAGAAGGGGTTTGAGGACAAAAGTATAATAAAGGAAAATTAGACCAAATTGGGATAAGACCCAGGTAGGGTCTCTCATTTGGGGATTTTGGAGGGAATTTTGTGAAGAGAGAAAGGAAGAGAAGAAGAAGAAGAAGAAGAGGAAAGGTATGGATTTGTATGGATTACTATGGGTTTGTATGGATTTGTGAACTTTTGTATGGATTCTTGATCCAGTTCTTTGTCTAGGGTTTTGCTATGAGAAGTTCTAACCCACCATTACATGTGTTTGTGGAAGTTGTTGGGTTGGAACTTGTAGGAATATATATAGATAAGCTTTGAAATGAGGATTTCTATGGATTTGTGGGGATCATGTAGGTCATTTGTAGGTGTATGAAATTCCTCCTTGAAATTTAGGGTTTGAGTTAGGAATCCTCTGCTTTATCTTGTGTTTATGTTTGGGTTTATGAACCATTTTAGGAGTTGTTTTTCGGTGATGCTTTGGATTATTTTGGGGTTTTTGGTTGGTTATGTGGAAAAATGGATGAATCGGCAAATAAAGGCCGAGTTCGAGGTCACTGCGCCTCGGTATAGGGATCCCACGCAGTACGTAAGTCATGGCCGTGACGCCAGTAGAGAGGAGGCAGGATAAGCCTCGGGTACGCAGGTGGCAAAGCTGCGCCGACGAGAAGGCTATGCGTAACGGTGGTATGTCGTGGCGTAGCCTTATTCCACGAACACATGTTTCTTATTAGTTATTCAGAGAACTTGTCTATTGGACTAATAGAGGACCACATAAGTGTATGAAAGGGTCACATTCATGTTTGTCGGAGTAAAGGAAAAATTAGGCCCAGGTACTGCTATATAGCCTCGCGAGTTTGATGTTGGAAAATTTAATGCTCTATGATAAGATAGTAAATTCACGAACATATAATTGTAGGGCACAAGACCCGGATGTTGAATGACCGCGACACCTCTCTGTTACTTGGGCGAGCACGTATAGGTACTTTGGTACTCTACGATTAGTGTGACAACACTCTGTCGGTGTTTAGAGGCACTCTGCTTTGTAACTCACGACACCTGATCTTGTCTTGTACCTTCGGTCTTTATTGTCTTGTGTCTACTTTCATTTCTTATTCTTGAGTGAGTAGTCAAACAATTAAATGATAAGAGTTTGAATAACGAATAAGAGTATTAAAAATGTGTACGTCGTTACTGAATGTATCTCACGGGTACCTGCATGCAAGTATAAACTCACGTAGTACCTACGGGTACCTACGTACAAGAAATATAAGCTCTGTAGTACCTATACATGGGTAGCGCGTACAATATAAACTCTGTGAAAACTCCTACGGGGAGATCGAAACCAGTATAAGTTCTTTATAAGTACAAGTATGTGTATAAGTTTGTTATGAATTCGTGAAAATTAGATGTACGCTCTTTGTATATTTGTTTATCTTGTATGCTTCTTGTAAAAGAGTATTAGTGCGAGTTTATGCGTGCCAGTCATATGTTTCCCACTAAGTGTTAAAACAGCACGGGTTTTTGTCCGTGTATTCTGAGAGGAGGGCGTCGCGTCTTACGCATCTTTGCTAGGCGACAAACTGGTAGGGTCCATCCGCAATGGGTGCTGGCAGCGCTTTGATTATGTAAATGTAAATGCGGGTTTTGTATATGTATGTATAAAGTAGGATGCCGGGCGTATGTATTGACAGTAAACACCACTACGGTGATAGTTTTATTTTATATCTTTGTATATGATATTTTTGATTAGTTATAGACTTGGGCCCTGATGTCTAAAAGCGAAGTAAGAGTCTGGTATAGTTTCGCCCCTTACGTGAAGCAGGCGGGGGTTGGGGAGTGTACAAATACCCTTGTCAGGATTAGAGCATGAAGATTGACATTCTATTTAAAACATATATGTTTGAGAACATAGAATATAAACATTTGCAATTACCCTTGTTAACGAGGTTATAATAGTCGAAATTCTATTTAAAACAAATGTGTTTGAACGAGTGCATAAGTATTTACAGGAAATGACTTCCCTTATCAATGGGTTTAGAATAGTTTAAGCATTCTATTTGAAACAAATATATGTTTTGAAAACCAAGAGTGTAAGTATTTTGGAATGACCCTTGTCAACATGTTAGAATAGTTGACATTCTATTTAAAACAAAAATGTTTTGAGAATCAAATGCATAAATGTTTTGAAATGACTCTCGTTAACGGGTTAGAATAGTTGACATTATATTTGAAACAAATATGTTTTGAGAACCAAGAGCATAAGCGTTTTGAAATGACCCTTGTCAACGGGTTAAAATAGTTGGCATTCTATTTGAAACAAATATGTTTTGAGAACCAAGAGTGTAAGTATTTTGGAATGGCCCTTGCTAGAGGTTGCGGAATAGTTGTTTTATTTGAAACAAATTTGCAACAAAGTCATGAGTATATGTGTTTTAAAATGTTGTGGATTTGATTATGATATAGAATTGATTGAAACATAAAATATGATGAACATCGATTTGAAATATATTTATATCTTATTTATTTGCACTCAGGGATTTTATGAGATTTATGAGGAAAAGAAAAATATGTTATATCTCCAATTTTGTGAATTTAAAATATCTGATCCATAAGCGTATTAACATTCTTTATTGGGTTTTTATCTCATTCCTTATTATTGATCATTTTCAGGTACCCTAGACCTTGGCGATGAGTGATTTTGGGATAGACATGGATGAAAGTTGAGAACTATTTTGAGAATGTGTTTTTTGAAAAGACTTAGGATTGTTAGACTACTTTAATGCTCTTGAATTGAATGTTTGCAAACTTTCGTTTGAAAGATTTTATATTGCTAGAATGTTACGTTTTTAGAAATTTAGTTTTGGAAATTTATCTTATTGGAAGATGTTGGTTTAATGGAGCGTTTGTTTGATTTATGTCGTGGAAGATTAGTTTGTGAGTGGTTTAATTTTTCTTGTGGGCATATTCGGGACAAACAAGATTCATAGTAGAAATTTTGAATGTGTCATTTACATGCGAGGTTTTAGAGCCCTATATGTGAATGAACAATAACGCCCTTGGTTTACTGATTTTGGGTGTTCTGAGAATGGTATCAACACAAAAGATATGATCATGTAGACTTTTAAAGTAAATGGGTTAGATTAGATTGAGTGACGAGAATTATTTGTTGTTCTTTTTATGCAATAAGTTTCATTTAAGAGTTGCTTTCAAATCTTATGCTATTCATTCTAATATGATTTGAGATGATTGGTAAGCAGAATATGTGAATTGACTTAATACTCCTTAACCATTAGAATTTTGATGTGATTTTGATGATGAATTAATTAATTTCCTACCATACCTTTTTGGTTGTTTTGAAAAAAAAAAAAAATTGACTTCTCAATTCCTAGTTAACTTGTGTTTAGTCTTAAATGGATGATAAAGATAGATCGTTGTGTATATCTTAGTCTTTCAAATTATTTATTTTCTTATAAAGGTTCTTAAGACTTTTTGGTCTTTATGATGTGTGATGAGCAATTTGAAGTTTGGGAAAAGACATGGTTTATGATTGAAATTCAAAGTTTCATGGGATTAATATATTACTATAAATAATTTATTGAAGGAACTCTAAAGTCATCATACCTTTTCAAGTTGATATAGAAAGAAGTTAAGTTTGTTTGGTCTAATGACTACGAACATATATGACTTCCTAGAGTTGAAGAACAAATTGGTAATAACTCTTAATTTGTTTATTCCATTAGGTTGAAGATGATTCGTTTTGCATTATGATGTATTTCATTAGAATTTAGGTTGTGTTCTTACGAAATATGGAAAATTCATGGCCTATGCTTTTAGACATTTGAAACCTTAAAATAGAAGCTATATTCTTATGATTTGAAGTTGGGTACAAATTATTTTTATATAACGATTTGGAGACATTTTTTCTTTTTCTAACAAAACTTATGAGATATTAATAAATTATGAGTTTACGGAAATTTTGTTTTCTTAAAAGGATTTCAAAAAGAAATAGAGTAGATTGATAGAATTATTTAGGGAATATGACGATATTATCTAGTATAAATAAAACAATGAGAATCTTGTGGTTGATGCCTTAAGTAAGAAATTTGTTGATCCCTTGGAATTTATTAGAGATCGTCACAAATGATTACTTTATGATTTGAGATGTCTACAACTATATGCCATAACTTTGGACTTTAAAGTATTTGTGTGTTGAATATCATAACATAGCCAAACTTGTTGGAAATTAAAACTCTATAAGAAATAATTTGTGATTAGTTGAACATATGGAATAAGTTACAAGAGATGTTAAATTTGACTTTGTTTAATCAGATGACAAGATCTTGATATTCGAGACTAGAATTGATGTCTTAAATAATTTAGACATTAAGAAACAACTTTTGGAATTAAGTTTATTGCTTTTGGCTTACTATTCGCCCTAAGGGAATGCAAATGTATAAAGATTTGAGATAGAGTTTTGGGTGGTCAAGTATGAAGTCAGAGATTGCAAGATTTGTGGCTTGGGGTTTAATGTGTTTATATATGGATGTTTTACATCAATAGCCCGATAGGATTTGAAAATTGATTTGTATTATTAAGTGAATGTGGAAACTTATTACCATGGATCTCGTGATAGGGTAACTAGGAACCTTAATTGGTGATAACTTTCATTGTGATAGTTAGGTTATTGATAAAATATACTTCTTTTCTATCAAACTAGCCTGTTTGTATTAGGAAGATTTGGAGAATGTATGAGATGTCTTATTCTAAAGTATATGGTAAAGATTTTGAATTTACTAATAATAAGTACTAAGTTAAAGTTTAATAGCAACCAGTATAGGTTGATAACTAATTGAGGAGAAGTAATCTGAGTTGAAGGGTTTATTGAGATTGTGTTTCATAGATATAAAGTAATTAGAATGAGTACACATTTGATTAAATTTTCTTATGATAATAGTTTTTACAGCTAGCAAAGAGATGAAACTTTCAAATGAGTCTATGGTAGGAGATAATGATGTCCTATTTGTTATGATCATATTGGAGAAAACTTGACTTGAGACATGCAATTGATTATTGAAAGGTAACCTTGATTGAAAAATCAAAGTACACATAAGGATTATGCCGACAATCTGCAGAAATACTTAAAATTTGAATTTGATAATTTTTGTTCTCTTAAAAGTTTGCTTGGTAAGTTGTAAAGAGATTTGGAAAAAAAAAAAAATTTCTTTGTGTAATAAAAGGGTTCAAAGCTTATATATGTTTATAATGTCTTTTATGCTTTAAGTTTGAGGAAATATGTTATTTATCCCTCTTGGGATTTATGAAGTGGAGGCTATTCGATTTTTGGAAAATTGGACTCATGAAAAAGTATGTGTTCAAATTATGGATGTGATGGAAAAAATAATAAGAATGAAAAATGACATCCTAAATTGGTTAAGAACCTACTTATATCAATTTTAGATGACTAAACTTCTCATAAGGAAAGGAGAATGTAATACCCTTAATTTTTCAACCAAAAAAAAAAAAGGAAAGAGAAGAGGCTATTTTGACAATTTTAAAAGATGGAAGAGGCTATATTGCAATTTTAAAAGATGAAGGGGCTTTGGGTCAAATGTGAAATTTGTTTTAGTATAAAAATGGTTTTTCAACTCATATGACCCATTTGCATTATTTTTTCTAGAGAGAGAGAAGCTAGGGTAAAGGGGGAGATTCAGAAGCCTCAAGAACTTAAATCTCAAGTAAGTATTTCCTTTCCCCTTTGATTTTTGGTAGTTAGAGTTTTTAAAAGTCTAGATTTGAAAGTTTAGAACTTTCTAAAACTTTAGATTTGAAACCCTAGAAATGATTAGAATGCATAAAAGCAAAAAACTTGGTTTGGGTTTGATATTTGATATATTTCGAGTAATTTCTCACATGTAGAATCTTAGATTTGAAACTTATGGTTCTTCAAACCTTCAAATTTGAAACCTATAAATGATTGGAATACATAAGTAAGAATCTTGGTTTGAGTTTGATGTTTGAGATATTTGGGCAATTTATCACTCTTGCAATGTGAATTTAGAAAATTTAGAGTTCCTAAACTTTTCAAAATACTTAAACTAAGAAAAGACTTATAGTAGTGAAATTTGTTTAGGAATGAATCATTTGATATAATTTTGGTGATTATTAGGCTCACTAAAACTTTGAATTTGAAACCTTAAGATTTCTTACAAGTTACAAAAAAATCATTTGTTCATAAATTATAAGGGTTTCAATCAAAATCATGTTTATGGTAAAATCCATAATTTTAGGGATTTAAGGAATTGATAGAATAGAAAAATTGGTGATGTTAAGGCTTTTGGGAAAATACCCTAATTTATTTGAAATTCTTAAGCTAAAAAGTCTTTGAGATTTTAGGTTTAAATATTTTTTGTTCTTAGAAAATAAAAATAGGTAATATAAAACCTATAAGTGCGAAAAAAAATTATTTTTATCTAATAGGATATTGTTCATATTATTCAGGTGATTTGTGACTCTTTGGGCCTTTTTGGTTTTGTTACTATCTTGGAATACTAGGTAAGGAAGATTAATGCAACTTTTCCTATATAAACAAAATAGCTTCAGTATTATATGTGATTACATGAGTTTTGGAAATTTATTTATTTAAATCATATGCATGGATCAAATACATGTTTTGTATGAAAAATGGATTTGAGAATGTTTATAGATAGATCGAAAGATTATGGATATATAATTTTTGTATTTTTGTGAAATTGGAAACATAAAGAAATGTTTACAGCTTTGGTTTATATGCAGTACGTCGACGGGTTATAATAATTGAAACAGATGGCATTGAGGTGATGGGTATAAAGCAGCGAATCTTAGCACGTCGATGGTATAAAGCTTGATAAATATGACCCTAGTCAATAGGCTAAACTTGAAAAATATGACCTCGGTTAATGAGTTATAATAATTGACAAATATGGCTCCGATCAATGAGTATAAACTTGAAAAATACGACCTCCGTCAATGGGTTATAGTAATTGACAAATATGACACTTGTCAACGGGTGAGAATAATCGACATTCTATTTTAAACAAATATGTTTTGAGAATCTAAAATATAAACATTTTGAAATGGCCCTTGTTAACGGGTAAGAATAATCGACATTCTATTTGAAACAAATATGTTTTGAGAATAAAGTGAATAAGCATTTTGAAATGACCCTTGTCAATGGGTTAGAATAGTTGACATTCTATTTTAAACAAATATATTTTGAAAACCAAGAGTGTTAAGTATTTTGAAATGACTCTTGTCAACCGGTTAGAATAGTTAACATTATATTTGAAACAAATATGTTTTGAGAACCAAGTGCATAAGCGTTTTGAAATGACCCTCGTTAACGGGTTAAAATAGTTGACATTCTATTTGAAACAAATATGTTTTGAGAACCAAGAACATAAGCGTTTTGAAATGACCCTTGTCAACGGGTTATAATATTTGGCGATTATTTGGAAAGCAAATATATTTTAAAGAATCAAGAATATAAGTATTTTGGAATGACCGCTGTAACGTGTTAGAATAGTTGACATTTTATTTCAAAACAAATATTTTTAATATGAGTATATGTGTTTTAGAATATTTGTGGGTGATATGATATAAATTTTTGAAAAACATAAAATATGATGAACATCGGTTTGAAATATATTTATATCTTATTTATTTGTACTTAAGGATTTTATGAGATTTATGTGGAAAAGAAAAATATGTTATATCTCCAATTTTGTGAATTTAAAATATTTGATCAATGAAACTCTATTAACATTCCTTATTGGGCTTTTAACTCGTTCCTTATTATTGATCATTTCGAATTTTTATAGACTGGGCTAGAATTGATTTTAGGTGAACATGGATGAAAGTTGAGAACTATTTTGAGGATGTGTTTGTTGAAAAGATTTAGGATTGTTGAACTATTTTAATGCTCTTGGATTGAATGTTTGAAAACTTTGTTTTGAAGGATTTTATATTGTTAGAATGTTACGTTTTGAGAAAATTAGTTTTGGAAATTTTATCTTGTTAGAAGAAATTGATTTAATGATATTTTGTTATACTTTGGAATGTTTTATGTTATTGGGAAATTTCAATTTTATGAAACTAGTTTAATTTTTCTTGTGAGTATATTCAGGACAAACAAGATTCATAAATATAAATTTTGAATGTGTTATTTACATGTGGAGTTTAGAGTCTTGTATGTGAATGAGCAATAACATCCCTTGGTCCAAAGTTTGGGTATTTGAATATGATATCATATTTATTTATATTATTTAATTCATTTTCGTCAATTGTTTCTAAATTAGAAACACAACTTCTATCTATTTTATAAAAATTATTCTTGTTTAATTTTAATTTTAATAATTAAAGATAAAGAATATCACCAAAAATGATTCATGAATTTTTAATAAACAAGTTTCTATTTTAAAGGTAAAACTTGTTTTTTAATCATGCACATTGCACCCACACATGCTCTTAATGCTCAAATGGGTAATTGTACTTGTCATTGATATT
The DNA here is from genome assembly GCA_016808115.1 of Tetrastigma voinierianum. Lineage (NCBI taxonomy): Eukaryota > Viridiplantae > Streptophyta > Magnoliopsida > Vitales > Vitaceae > Tetrastigma > Tetrastigma voinierianum. Next base: position 34,964 of record JAEQBH010001984.1, on the reverse strand, counting down.
TTTATGAGAATATACAATCAAATTTATAAGGGAATACTTTTTATATCCTTCTCAATCATGAATTTGCAATTAAACTAAGAAAATATAAATAAATGAAAAAGAATACGAATATGGAAGAAAGACACACTATAACTTTGAAAACTTTAAAAAAAGCTTCAGTGATGTCACTCAAGTTGTTGCATAGATATCACACATCTAACTTGAAAAGATGAGTATTCTTGATGAGGTGCTTTGAAGTAAGGATATTGACCAAGCGATCTTCGATTAATGTAAAGCAACTCCACAATATTTAAATCTAACTCTCCTTGATGAAAAATCTATCCACTTCGACATGTTTTGTATGATTATGTTTTACTGGATTATGAGCAATGTCATTTTCATTGATATTTTTATGAGAATATACAATCAAATTTATAAGGGAATACTTTTTATATCCTTCTGTATAATTTTACGTCAAACTAAGAAAATAAATAAATAGAAAAAAAGAATCACAAAGAATATGGAAAGAACCATACTTTGAAAACTTTCCAAAAAAACTCAACAGTCTCCCTCAAGTTGTTGCATAGATATCACACATCCCAACTTGCCCAAAAAAGATGAGTATTCTTGATAGGAGACTGCTTTAGTAAGGATGTCGATAGCCCGGAATCTTCGTTAATCATAAGCAACTCCACAATATTTAAATCTAACTTCTCCTTGATGAAAAATCGATCCACTTCGACATGTTTTGTATGATTATGTTATACTGGATTATGAGCAATGTCATTTTCATTGATATTTTTAGTAAGAGAATATACAGTAATCAAATTTATAAGGGAATACTTTTTATATCCTTCTCAATCATAATTACTTGATCAAACTAAAGAAAGAGCCAATATAAATAGAAAAAAGAATCCTGAAAAGAATATGGAAAGAACCATACTTTGAAAACTTTTCCCGAAAAACTCAGGATACCACCCGAGTTGTTTATAGATATCACACATCGACTTGCCACGAAAAGATGAGTATTCTTGACCGGAAATTTGCTTTAGTGAGATGTCGGCAATGATCTTACGGTGATTAATCATAAGCGACTCCTGATATTTAAAATCTAACTTCTCCTTGATGAGAAAAATCTATCCAGCCGACATGTTTGTATGATTATGTTATACTGGATTATGAGCAATGTCACACGTTGCCTTATTGTTGTAGAACAGTTGGATTGGTTGACTAGATAGGTAACCTAAATCTTGTAAGAGGAGTCTTAGCCATAATGCCTCGTAAAGTCCTAGTGTTTTGCTTCTAAATTTTGCTTTTGCACTTGAGCTAGCAACGACATTTTGTTTCTTACTTTTCCGTAATCTTGAAGATTACTTCTACAAAGGTAAAGTAACGGAGGTGAACCTCCCTTATCATCTATCATATATTTAATGAGTATTAGTATATGTCTTTTATACTCTAGAGATCGACATGTTTGGTGGAATGCTTGGTGAACATGATATCAACGATGCTTGAGTAGTAGAGGGTAAGCATGTTTGGTGAACATGATACCTTTCCTAGTTGCACCTTTAAACACTTTAAAATGCGAATGATTGCATTCATATGTTGTTCTCCAGGATTATGCATATATTGACTCACAACACTGAAAGCGTAAGTAAGATCTGGTCTTGTATTAGCTAAGTACAACAATCTCCTCATAAGTCTGTAATATCTTCCTTTATTAGTAGGTCTTTGATTAAGTCCAACCCATAATTTCATACTTCCTTCTATTGGTGTATCGATAGGTTGACATTCCAGTTTCTTGTAATAGATAGTCGTATTTTCTTTGAAATTTAGAAAATTTCCCAGGCTTGATCGAGAAACTTCAATCCCAAAGTATTTTAAAGAACCCTAGATCCTTCATTTCAAACTCTTTAAACAAATAATTATGTAGAGCTCTTCTTTCTTTTGGGTCATTTCCGGTAACCACCATGCATCCACATATACAATGAGTGTTGTAATCTTACCATGAAGCTTCTTTAGGAACAAAGTGTAATATGGTGCTTTGTGATAACCAAAGACTCTCATTGAATTTGTGAACCTTCCAAACCATGCTATTGGGAATTGCTTCAATCTATATAATGACTTCTTTAATCTACACACCTTTTGATTTTGCTTTTTTAACACCAAACATTATGGTGGAAGATCCATATATACTTATTCAGATAGCTTGCCATGTAGAAAGACATTCTCTACATCAAATTGTTGCAATGGTCAATTGAAGTTTACAATGAGATCTTAGCTACATGCGGATGTCTGTGAAGTCAATCCCATAAATTTAGGAGTATACACCATTTTGCTACAGGTCTTCAACATATCGTTCAATACTACCATCTTTCCTTGTACTTCATAGTATAAATCGATGTGACACCTAACTTGCTTCTTTCTTGGTGGGCGATCAACGGTTCCCATGTTTTCATTTTGCAATGATTTCATCTCTTCATTCATGAGATTTACTTTGATTGAGTCAAATGATGGTTGAGCCACATAGTTGCTCATGAGATATCTAACTTTTGCCTGAAAACAATTCGAGGAGTTCATATGTGTAGTTTTAGGGATACTTCTATTATGACGATATGGTAAGAAAGACTTTTACTTTTTGCTGGGTTCCCAGGTGGGACACTCTCGCTGGGCAGCGGTGGGTGCGGCCCGCCTCCCGGTTGGTATTCTCGAACTCGGATTTGTTTAGATAGTGATGATGGATCGATTTTACTGTTTTTTTCTTCTTCTTGACCACAGGCGATTCAAGTGCTGCTTGGTTCCGATGTTGCCACTTATATCCAATTCACTTGCTTTTTAGTTCACGGTTTAGATTCGCCCTTCATGGAGATGTGATAATCATAATCAAGAGTCTAAATTTCCTTATGGTGTTCCCCTTGAAGTTCAAAGTCAGATGAAAAATACATCAAATCTTTATGAAACACCACATTCATTATAATGAACATTCGTCGAGTTAGGGGATAACATAGATATCCTTTTTAAATTATGTGCAACAGCGAAACATATATCGAGTGCTTAGGAAGTTCAGCATTTGCGTTGGTGTTTATGTGAGTGCCAAGGCCACACAACCATAAATGTAGGGATGTAGATTTGCAGGACATTTGGAAATTACCACATTAGTTTTAAGCTTGAAGGGTGTTGGATATCAGTGAGCTATAAGGTACTTGGTTAATCAAGTATACGACAAATTTTCTTTGCTTTCCCTAATAAGATATCACATTTGTGGTGCTATCAAGGCTTCGAACAACCTCTAACAAGTAAGCTATTTTTTCTTCGACAACTCCATTTTGTTGGGGTGTGTATTAGAACACGTAATTTGTTGAATTATGTCATGTCCTTCCAGATACTTTTGAAGATTAGAACTTTGATATTCTCCACCATTGTTGTTTCGTAAAACCTGAAGCTTTGTATTGTATTGAGATTCAATCATTTTATGAAAATTTTGAAGCAAGTTCACTTCATCATGAAGGTCTTCCATCTGGAATAACTATGTCGTGCGGTACAATCATCAATAAAAGTAATAAACCAACATGATCCGGGCTTCAAAGTCGGGAACTTGACGGACCTCAAACATCAAAATGTTTTATCATAAAAGGAAGTGGATTTTTATTCAAACTAATGGAAATGAAGCAGATGACCTTTGCCATCAAACATCACAAAGAAAAACTAGAAACATCACACTTTGTAAACAAACTAGGAAACAATTTTTTTAAATATAAAAAGGAAGCATGTCTCAATCGTCGATGCCATAACCAAATTTCAAACATAATTTTCTCCCCCTTGAACCCATATGTCATTAAGGCTTGCCGCTGAATGTTGGAATCTTTTAACCGCGACCCACAAAGTTTCTTACTTAATACCACAACCAATCATCTGTCTTGTTCGGATATCCACCACAGTCTGATGTTGCCACCAATGCGGAGGCTTTCTCGACAACATTATCTTCTATTTTTATTTCAACTATATTCAAGGTAAAAACTTGTCATTCATCACTTCCATCATAAAAGGCCTTTAATAATACACTCCAAATTTCTGAGCAGTGGGTAGGCGTAAATAACGCTTCATACTCGCCCATGCACATTAATAACCATCTTTCACCTTTGATTTTCAACATACCATTTTTTCATAGTCACTTTGATTATTTTGGTTGTTTCGCTTACCTCGAATCGAAAACTTTTCTTGTTCAGCAATATGCATCTCCACAAGTTGTGACCAAACATCATAGTTTGATTTAGTCAAAATAATCTCTGAATTAAAAACACTTTTTGATTTAAAGACAACAATATTTTTTTCACTCATCTTTTCAAAAATAAAAAAAACTTATCACCAAATCTTAAGGCCTCGAGCTTGAAGCAGCACAAATAATACTACTAATAATAATAATAATATCTAGTGAAGGATAGAACCATGTTTTTGATGGTGTTGTTCTTCGACAGAACGAATTAGTAGAGAAAAAGAATCGGATAGTTGATACCTTGAAGAGAAAAAAAAACAAGTGAGAATACATGATTGTTGGAATTCTTGTGGGAAGTGAAATTCTTCTAGAATCGTGGTACATTTCAAAGTTCCTGAAAAAAAATTTCTAAAGTTTATTGTTTTCTCCTTGAGGACACCTTGCAAATAGAAGGAACAGAACACATGAGCATGTTACGTGTTCGATGCGAACACAAATACATTCACCTTTAGGCAGCAGGGAGCTTAAATAAAAGCAGTTTTAAAAATGACTAGATACGATAAAATACTCCAAAGGGATAATAATATTTTCATTGATAGTTTAAGAGAATCCTACAATCAAATATATAAGGAAGGCGTTCTCTATCGTGGCAATCATTGTTGCAATCAAACTAAGAAAGAAAAAAAAAAAAGAATCACAAAAAATATGGAAATGATCGTATTTTGAAAACTTTCCAAAAAAACTCAACACTTAAATACTTTTAGTTTATACTCTGATTTTACAACTCCGAATTTAATCCATTTTTTCATTGAACATGTAAATTAAAGTGGATAATGTAAGTACATGCAAATATATCGCAAGGGAGTGTAAAAGACATTTTTACTTGAAATTATTTTTTATAAAAAATATAGAAATGGATTAGATTCACAAATTTTAGCTTTTAACTTGGTTTCTTAACTAAATATGTCTTCTTTTTGTTTTCAATATATTTATCTAATAAAAATGGTTTATCTATTTCTTTTGTTTTTTCAATCTAGTTTTACCTGAAAACGTGATCAAAGATTCAAAAGCCAGGAAAATCCATTGGGCTGAATTCAGCCTCCAACCCATGTTGGTAGTTAAGCTTATACTAACCGTTAGCGGTACCTTCATAAGTAAGTTTATATATAATAATATCATTTGATTCCACAACATTAGACATAAAAAATTGAATTATTTTATTTTTATTTTATTTTTATTTTATTTTATTTTTATTTTGATAAATAATTTTTAATTTTATTTCAAATACGATTTACACACATTTATTATGTCATTGATTTGATATAGGTTAACCATTGATCTATTATTAAACATGAGTAAATGGTTTTTCAAATTATTTAACAATCAACTGGTTGGATAACATTGTTTGTAATTGTGGTTATAGTTTGAAGTTTTGCACTAGTAAGGAAATTAATGATTGTGATTTTCATTTTACAAAAAAAGAAATCTATGTAGATTTTTTATTATAATATTATTTTGGCTTAAAACTATGTAAGTGAGAAGATGAAGATTTTGTCAAATTTATAATATGTAAAAATATGCTAAAATAATGTATAACACAAAGAGTTGGGCATTTTTGGTTAGAATTTTTTAAAGCACATTTTACATTCTAAATAAGGAGAATAAATAAAATATAAAGAACACATTTGATTCTCATTGTTTTTTTGTTCTAAAAAACAATGGAAGCATAAAAAAACATTAAATTATGAGAATAATAATAGTTTCCCAAAAACACCAAAATTATGTTCTCTTCGTTTTCAGAAAATATTATTTATAACAATTTTCAAAAAATAGGAACCTAACAAACCCTAAGATACTATTTGAAAGAATAATGAGTTTTATGAATTTAACAAAAAAACAAATGCATTCTTTGGGTCTCTTTGGTTATTGTTTTATAAAACAGTTCTTAAAAACGGTTTTTGAAAGCATAATAGGTTCTCTTAAAACAATTATTATTCTTTTAATTTAGTTAGTATTTTTTGTGTTTTCGTGTCTTTTCATAACAAAAGTAAAATGAGAATCAAACTATCTTTGTTTTCCTAAGTCTCAACCAAAGCAAGTGACATTTATATTTTCTAGCTTTGATAAAATGAGATTAGAGCCAATTAATTAGAAAAAATCAAAAGTATGTAAGGTGCCGGTTAGTTGAGTTCAGAACCGGGAGACAGATTCAAATTAGGGTGCTTTACTTTTGGCGGGGTTTCTTAATCATGAAACATTCCAATTCGTGGTTTTCAGCCAAAGTATGGCATCCTATACCCTCATCACTCCCTGGCAATTTTTTTTTTTTTCTTTTTCTTGATCTTGATTGCTTCATCGTTTGCCCTACTTTTGGTTCTTCTGAGTCTTTCCTCTGTTCAGTGCATCCTTCCTGTTATGTTTAGGTTACATTGAAATCGTCTCTACCGTATCTGTATCTGAATGGTCTTTCAGCTTCTCTGTTGCTGTTTAAATTCCCATTGATTTCCTATAGTTACAGAGTTTTCTTTGCGCATTTCAATTGGGTTTTCTTTCTTTTGCTCCCTTTTGATTTCCTATAGTTACAGAGTTTTCTTTGCGCATTTCAATTGGGTTTTCTTTCTTTTGCTCCTCTGAGCAGTTTCAATTTGTATCAGTTTCAATGGTGTTGTCTCATTTCTGGATTTAGATGAATTATTATTTTTGATTATTTAATCGCTAAAGTTCTTTAAAATTTCAATTGATTTTCTTTTCCTGTTTCAATTTGGATTTTTAAAGTTATAGATAACTTTCTTTTTAATTGCTTTGGACCCAGATTAAACCATCCTTTATTTCTTGATTGTTATTATTGTCTGTACGAGCTTAAAATCACATGCATAAATCAAGAGAGAGTTAGGGGATATAGACATATCAGAAGGTGGAGATGGTGATCCCTCCTCAGGTTTAGAGGAAAATCTGTTCTCCACACGGAGGACTAAATTAATTCATCCTCCCATTGAAACACACTGGAACTTCCCTTCTCGAGAAGAATACAGAAGATCTGTTTCAAATTTAAGTGTGCTAACTAAACCATCAAAGTTCCGGGAATCCTTGAGGAAATTTAGAAAGAGAAAAGATTTGAAAACAATCCTTGAAGGAACTCATGATCCAAAGGATTGAGCAGCTGGTTGAGTCTTTCCGTCAATTGCTTATGTCGGATGTTCAACTACCAGAGAAACAAAATGATTATCATACCCTTTACGGTAGGATTCCATGGTACCTTATCATGTTGATAAATCATTTGTTCCAATGATTGATTGCTGAAACTGTTTGTTACCCAACCTAGAATTATGGTCACCATGTGTTGGCATGATAATGCAATGTCTTGATGTAGTTTTCCATGTACTGATGGCAATGTGACGCATGGCATTCCATTGATACTCCCAGATAAAAAAGGGAAGACAGTGAAGGAGATTCTCATTCCTTGTTTAAAGTTTCTGTGCAATTGGTATTATTTTTATCATATCATAACGTGTGTGTATAATGTTCAAGATGAAGTTTATTTGGAAAATGCATCATATGATGGTGTTTTTATTGTGATTTCAATTTCTACGAATGAGGATTTTGATCTTTAAGCAAAAACTATGTACTTGAATTATCTTAAGTGGCGTGACGAATTCAGGGTTGATACAATCTCTAAGGTGAATTTTTATCTACCTGTTCACATTTTCTGATTTTTAGTACTTTTGGTCTAACCTTCTGAAGGCAATTTTTTTCCCCTCTTGAAATTTTAATGCTTAGACTCTTCAAGATGGTATGATAGTAGGGGACAATATGAAAGATTCTAGGTAGAGATTTTGGAAAGGTGATTTATCTTTTCAATGTTGGTTTTTACTTCACTGTCCTGTTTCTTCATTACATTTCCTCATAATGACTCCATTTACATGTGGAGAGAACAAACATCAAATTGCAGACCTCCCATAAACCATGTTTGATGCTATGTTGAATTACCAATTTTCCTAAAAGCTCAAACTTGTAATATTTAAGTTCAATCATGCTTCTTAACAAAGACTTTTGGACTTTGTCTTGATGTATTCTCATATCTCTACTCCATTAGACTTTAAAACTAATCCTTCCACAACATCTGATTGCTCCTAAAATGGTGAATGAAATAGAAACATTCCTGATAATTTAAACTATATAATCATTCTAAAATCATGATTATCCTTGTACTCTATCTATTAAAAGTTGCAAAACACAAACAAATTGATAGAAAGAAAGAGATAAAATGAGGATGTTTCAAGGAACAAACTCAGAGATACCATTACTTGGGAACGGTGGCAGTGTTTAGAAGTTTTGTGACAATGAATTAGTGACCAATCCAATGTTAAGTTGTCTTGGGGATGCCAAGATGATTGGGCACCTGGGTAGTGCCTAAATAAAAAAGTGATTCTTTTTCCTACTTGAATTAACACATTTGCACTGACTATTGTCCCATGATACAGAAATGCGAAAGTATAATGAATGATGTCACAATTCTCAAGTTCTTAGCTCTTCAATGTATTTCATACCTTCTAAAAACGAAAGACACATATATAGAAAGGAAAACATGAAACATGTGAAAGTCTTATTTAATATTCTTTAGGTGAACCATGTGACAGTCTTATTTTATTTTCTTTCTTTTAGAGACTGATATCATCAATTAATGAAAAGATTTTACTACTCATATCCTGAAGCACCAACATGTGCACAGAAGTATGGAAGCATAAAGAAACAAATCTCTTATTCCTCACTGTGGTCTTGGATCACAATCTAGAGTTCTCTTAGTCTTACCTACTAAATGGAAAAAAACAAGTAGACCATATGGCAAAAGAAGACACTAAATAATAAATTTTATTTAAAATTATTTCTTAGAAGATTATATAATTGAAAGAATGTATACTTTTTTTTCCTAGTTTCCCTAAAAAAGGCTTATCCATTCCACAAACTGATGTTTGTATTTTACATATATGCAATGTTATTGGAAGTACATTCTCTAGAATTAATTCAAATAGGCCCAACTTAAGAAATCTACATGTCAGAAAAAATCCAGAAACCGATTTGAAAATAGCTGAATAGTGTTGGATTGGTTCTAGAAAAGAATGATGGAAACAGAAATGGAATGCACAAGAGAAGAGAAATGTTTCTAAGATTTCCTCCTTGCCTTCATAGTTACCCTGAAAACTCTTCTTAAAATCCTTAAACCGCTGGATGAGCACAAAATGATCATTAAGATGAATGAGTTAAGTTGGTGTAACAAATAAGTCGCCAGTGTTGCTTTGTTATTGGTTTGGCTATACCGCAACTGTGGCATGACAATGAACATCATATCCATCATAGCATATATGCATTTGGCATTCCTTGATTTCTTTGGACTCATTTGATGTGTCATTGACTTCTTTGACACAACGGAACAGAGATGATCCCTGAAATTGGACAATATTGCTTGGCAATGCTGTCAATTGAGGTGCTTATTAAATTTTGAATTGTGCTTGCTTTCCAAAAGTTATGCTCACTTCTTTTTAAAGTCACATGCATGTATCTGCTTCCCCACTGAAATGCTATTTATACATTTTTCTGCCTAAATTGGTTTTCATTGAACATTTCTTCTTCTTTTTTTCCAATAATCCTGTTGATGATTAACTATAGATAAATTTCATGGAATGCACCTGCAGGAATTTAAGTTCGAGGAAAATTCAGAAGTCAAGAAATGCTATCCTCATGGATTTCATGGAGTTGATAGACATGGCAGACCATTGTACATTGAAAGGGTTGGACTGGTTGATCTTAATGCTCTCCTACAACTAACTACTGTTGAAAGATTTGTGAAGTATCATGTGACTGAGCAAGAAAAACATTAAAATTTGAAAGGATTTTCCTGCATGTTTGATTTGCAGCTAAGAGGCATATAAGCTATTTCGACGAGTGTAATAGATGTGAAAGGAGTTGTGAGTATCTATACCTGCTTCTTTCTATATTGAAAACATTTTTTATAAATATATTATAACATCTTATTTCCCTCACCTTTCAAATGGATCCATAACAATAAATAATGACAGCGCAATATATTTTTTATTGCAATACTTCCATGTTCTTGCTTGTGAAGTTTTGGTTCAAAGGCACTTCAAAATCTGGGTCCAGTTACTGATTCTCAGTTATTCAGAGAAATTATACTTTTCACCTCACTCAGATAGGTTATTGTTAGTGTGGCTGGTGTCTATTCTTATGTAAAAGCGTGTGTCATTTCCTCCCTAGATCAGCCAAACAATATTTGGCAAACAGAAAAAGCAGTCAGGTTTTCACTCTTACTTGACTCAGTTTTGGTGTCCAAATTGAATCCTGAGTTCAGTATTTTGGTTGAATCTGAAATTCTTATTTTTCAACTCAAACAATATCATCATGATAATGGCCGAATCTAGATACACTGTCCTGCCTTGATGTATACATGCATTTTGTTTGTCATTGGTGTCCTATAGATAAAACTTCAAAGCAAATGAGAGAGAGAGAGAGAGGTGGACTGAAAATTGTTGGAGTGGACATGGTGTTTATCTGAATATTGAAGTTATTGTCTAGTGGAATAATAGCTGTACAAGTTGTTTCGGAAGGCTTGTGGTTTAGTCAATATCTGTTGCAATGTGCGTTTTACAATTCCCTCACTTTTATTATGCACAGGCACATGTAAATGAATGCATTCATGTATTGAGTGTATAATATACATATGGAATAAATTATGAACTTTTTTTACGGATTTAACTTTCAGCGTCAAACATTATATTTGAATTCTTTATGGAAATATTTTGACTGTCATGGTCAGGGATCACACCTGGGCACGAACTATATCATATTAATTAGCTTTCATATTCACTAATCCCTATTTTATTCAGTGACCACCCATGACTTTGTTCACGCTAACTCATTTTCTTTGTTTCTCAAAAATATTTATTAGCAAAGGATTTAATTATGGATTATTGAATTTACCATTAATCCAGTTATATTTTCAGTTGCCTGTGTGATATTGTTTGACTAAAATGTTTGTTCATCATTTGAAGGCCCTATTTGTAAAATTTTCCTTTATTCATTTGTCTTCTTCTATGATCTTATAAATCTAAGGATAAATATAAAACCAATATGATGAAGACAATAAACTCCATGTCACATTTCCATACCAAAGTGAGATCACCCAGTACTAAATTCTTTTTTATGTTATTTTATGTCTATTGGTGTTCCAAATGTGCCTTTTGCATTCATTCGTACTATCATATGAAGAAATGTAGCCGGATGCTTGATTTTTTATGGAAATATTTTCGACTGTTGTCTTGAAATTAAAGAGATCAAATTGAGCGGCAAACATATTTCATCAACAATCACTTCTTTAATGAGCCTTCATATTCCCCATTTCTTTCAATGACCATTGCCTTTGTTCACTGTAAATCATGTTCCTAATTTCTTATGTGTATTGGTAGATAATCAGTATTAATAAGTGTAAACATGCATCAAACAGCATGTTTGGTTCTTTATTGAAAATTTACTGCTTGCCTTCTCAGAGATCCAAACTAAGAAAATATGCCGCTATCCATACATTAATTAGCTCCCATATTCCTTATTTCATCAGTGACCCTTGCCTTTGTTTACACTACCTCGTTTTCCTTATTTCTCATATATTTAACTAGCCAAGGATTTAATTATGGGCTGGAGAATCACTATTAATGGGTTACAATAAATGTGATATATTTTTTGTTGGTTATGATAATCATGTTTATCTAAACATAGTGTGCATTGTAGTCAGAGAGAAGATAACATCACATATTCAGATTGGGCAGTGAATATAGTTTTAATGGTTGTCTAATAACTGCTTTGCCATGAATATCAAGATAAGGTTTATAAGAAAATTGATATTTATGAATCAAAATTCTTACTATTGCATTGGAGGAAGTTTTATGGATTAAAATCTAACTATCATCACTATAACACTATTTGGGACATTGCATGGTGAAGAACTTAGTTCATAAATTCATATCTGAAATGCGATTAGATTAAAATGTTGCATTTCTGTAATTACCAGCCATACAAATGAGAAAGCATTTCATTTATATTGGGAATGAGATGCTTCAATTACGACCTAGTGATTGAGTCTTACAAATGAAAAGACAGTAAATTTAAAATAAACGTAATCTTGATAATCTAGTCAGTGGAATTGTTTCGTACCAAGTGTGATATTATTTGAAACAAATTTGTCTTTTGCATAAATTTCAAACTTCTCAAGACCAACAAGACATGTTTTATGGAGGTTAAAATTGATAGCAATTACTACCTGAGGTATGCAAACATGATTCTTCTCTTGTTGATAAACTTTATATTGGATGTGACAATTAACTCTCTTGAAAAAGGGAAAGAATGAAGGATATATGGAAAAGACACTAACCAAATGCAATCACTTACGCTGGGATTTAGATAAAGCAGGTTGGCAAATTTTGCCACCCCACTCAATGTGTTTTTGGTCAACATTTATTATTTTTTTATTGTTAGAATAATAAATGTTTTAACTCAAATATTTTATGTTAATTTATAGTTTTCGAATGATGTTGCTGTTAAAAAGTGCTTGCTCCGATTTGACTTATGAATTGTCTGGATTTAGTAGATGTTTTATTAAGTTGTTAGGACTCCCAATCACACTCCCAAAGAAGTAAAGTATATGTATGAAAACACAGCAAATGTAATTTTAAGCTGTCAATAAGGGCATTAGATGATTGTCTAGTAATATACTGGATACTTTGATATAGTTTTTGCTCGTTTTTGTCAGAGAATAATTTCATCCATTAGCATGGTTTAGGATAAGTGGATAAAGGTGAAAACTCTTGTAGAATTAGCTCTTGAAGATTTGTTATGGATTTACTTCGCTTTAGGCAGAGAGTTTTGACCTGAAATCACAAGATTTTCTTTAAACGCCATGCTTGTGAGACTTTGGGAAGCCTGAACTGGACCTGGAAATTGAAGCTGGTTTGGTAAGCCACTTTGCCATGATTCTTTGATTTTGTTCACATGTTTATTTTCTACCCGATTTACCATGTATCCAGAGGAAAATTGGGCTTCTCCACTGAAAATAAATGCTCTTTTTGATGTTCAATACAATGATGAAAGAAGTTACTTATGCTACAATCGCCTTGGCTTTTTGTCTCTCTGATCATTGCTTAAAGGCTTGTGTTCTATTGAAGAAAGGCTTTTAGTTCGCCTATAATGTGTTTAATTTAGTGCTAGATCCTTCAGGATCCTATTATGCTGTGGATCTCAGAAGCATCACTACACCTAGCATATTTATTTTATTATAGCATGCCGAGGTATATGTATATGAACATATCAATTGTTAATATTTGGTCATTGGTGTTGTGGCAGACTCTTAATCGACTTTTTATTGTCAATGCTGGATCTGGGTTTAGGGCCCTCTGGAAAGTGCTCAAGGCTTTTCTTGATGCACGCACAATAAAAAAGATTGAAGTAAGCAAAACTGTCACAGTTACCTTCCCAAATAGAACAGAGTGTGTTTTTAATTTGAGATTTTAAGATTACAATTCCAGGTTCTTGGAAGCAACTATCGAAGAAACCTGGTTGAAGTCACATTGATCTAGGTACCACTGTGTATATACATGTCCTTGCCTTGATGTATGTATATTTATTTGTATGTCAAAATTATCAAAAAGTTCATTGCCATGCTGCAACGATTTTGCCCAACTTTTCTGTTTGGAAACTGCACATGTTCTGACTATGGGGGTTGCCTGGTTAGTGATAAAGGACCCTGGAATGATCCCGAAATCACGGACTTGCTTCAGGTGAAAATCTTATGCTTCAAGACAACTTATTAATCATCCTCTAACAGCTTTTCTGATAAAACAGGGGAACTCTCCTCATTTATCATTGAAGCTTGTTGGATTTGACATATGTTACATTTGGTTCTTACAGGCAGTAGTTGAAAATGAAGACGAAAACAATGATGAAGAAGAAGGTGATGAGGTTTCAGAAGAAACGGTAAATAACCATACTAATACAGGAATTTTGGGCTAAATTGACTCTCTGTTTCTAGTTTAATTTTTTTTAGTGTGGAAATGATCTTATAATACTAGGGTGCTCACTACTTCATTTAAAGCTTCAGTCCTTTCTATATTTTATTTGTTTCAGATTACATGACGCTTAAGACTTCAAAACTAGTCTAGAAAGTTAAGAAAAATGCATATGTAGTATCAAAACATTTTTCTTCCTATCTGACATGATATATATATCATAAATCATGACTATGAAAATATACTTTTCTTTTCCTTCTTTCTCTACTTAACTGCATTTAGGGACACCTTTACACAATGCAGGGAAAAAACCAAACTGAAAATTTCTACTTAGACAATGAAGATGTAGATCAATACAGGGGAAGAAACTATATTGGCAAGCACGCTAGACAACATAAAGGAACTGGAGACTGCAATTCATGACACTATGAAAGTGAGTTGTGCAAATATTTTTAGTTTTAAATTTCCGGAAATTTAAATACCTTACGAAAAATGGTGATGATCCTTGTGTTACAGAAAATCCAAACACTGGAAAAACGCACTTGAGGACACCACGATGGTGAGTCTCGAGTCATAACATCCTACAAGTTTCAGTTTTATTAAGCTTCTTTTTACTAGTAGTTCGTCAACACCTTTTTCTTCCTAACTTTCCAATTGATATGAATTTTACCAGGCCTTACAAGGACTTGCCAACAATGTAAAAGGTCATAGAATTTGAACATGTTGCTGATTCAGTGCCTTTATGATTCCCCGTTCTAACAGAAAAAAAGAAAGCAGGATAATGAAAAGTAGAAGTGATCTCAAGAATTGGATTAGGAAACCAAAAGGCAAATGTACCAAATTGATTTCTTTTGTCTTCAGAGACGGATAATTAACACTTGTGACAAGTTTGGCTTTTTTTTACATGGATTGATGCGCTTAGAACTCAATATCATGGGTTGATGTACTTGAAAGTTTTCAGAAATCAATTTTTGTGAATGGTTTAAATATTTTATGGTTTGTAATAAATTTTACAAATATTATGCATGTCAAAAATTATTTTCTATCAAGGTTTGTCCTCAATGTGTTTTGAAATTTCTAAGATATTTTGAAATAGTTTTTTTTTTTTTAAATAGTGATGTTTGTTTGAAAAAATAAATGTTTTCAAAAATGATTTTATATCTAAAGCTTTATTTTTAGTTATTGTATTTGTTTGCTATACAATTACTTTTTAAGTAATTCTTTTTTTTTATATAGATAAATTTATTTACTCAAGTTAGTAATATAATCGATAGAAACACAAAATCAAAAGTGTTAAAAACTTTAGAGAATGACGTAACATCAAAGTTAATAACAAAATAATCGGTTTAAGACCTAAATATTTAATAATCCAAAAATACCTAGAATACGAAAGATTCTAAACTGTCAATATGAAAATTCATGAAAAAACTAGTGTATGTGACTATTTAATATGACAAGTTGATGATAAAGCAACATTAATGGTGATAAAAACATGAAAAAAAATAAAAAATAATCCCATATCGTGCGTAAGAAATCACTTTATTTAAAAACTCAAATATAAAACGATAAAAGATATGATTTTATACTAAGAATTATTAAAAAATCACTCATCATTTTTAACAAATAAGAGCTTGAAAGAAAAATGAAAAAGAAGTGACGGTTAGAATTTCCTTGAGCCAGGTTTTAATAATTAAAAACTTTGAAAATATCTTATTTTCCGACTTATGAATATAAAGTAGAAAATAGTATATTCACTCAAAAAAAAAAAAAAGTAGAAAATAGTATATAGTTTTTCAGTTATTAAAGGTTTTTTTATAAAAATAAAATAAAATAGAAACCTGTGGTCCTAAAGGCATATAACCATGTCTATGCATAACAAAACAAGATGTGGACCAAATTAAAATCAAATATTTTTTTTTGACATTGATTAAAATCAAATATTTGAACTTCATTAAAAATGTGAAATTTTCCAAATCATTTGCCAATCATTTGGTTCATAAATTTGGGCAATTTTTAGGAAAAGACAAAATTATCATTTTGTTTGATAGCTTAGTGTGGTCGCATCACATCCGGAAAATAGACACCGTGGAAGTTTTAAAAAAATAATATAAAAATTAAATCTAAAAAAAAGCATGATTTTAGTGTAGTTTTATCACCGTGGATGAAGATTCAAAATGGTAAATATGTTTTTTCAAAAACATTTTTAAAATAAATTCATAATTTTTAAATTTATAGAAAATATTTTTAAAGAGATATTTTCAATATAAAATTCATAATTTATGATTTATTAGATAGTGTTTCTTAAAAATAGTTAAAATGTAAAGTTTTTCAAAAAAAAATTTAAATTGTTTCCCGATCTTAAATTTCTGGATCTTTTGTATTAAAGGTTTTTAATTTATTTTGGACTAAATATCATAAAGCATTACATCCTTGGAAGACATTTTGATGTAGATTCCCTGCAGTCATAGTAATTTTTTAATAAATATTTTTTTATTCAATATTTTGATGATTTATGATTAAAACTATGGATGGATCAAATTAAAGTAAAGGAAAAATTAAGGATATATTTAGTTTTGTTTTAAAAGCATTGTGAAAATAATTTTGAAAATATAGGAAACACTATTTTTAATATTTTATGAAATTCGTTGTTATTTGAATTTAGTGTTTTTACATGTTTTTTATAAATAAAAAAAGAACTAAAAACCATGTTTCTCAGATTTTTCCTTGTTCATTTTGTGTTTAAGAACAAATAACACTTTTCAAAAATAAAACAACCCTTAAACATTTAAAAATTTTTTTTTTAAATTTTAATTGACCTTAAGATTACAGGAAATCTCATTGAAGAGAGTAATCAGCATACTTGAATTAATTAGACAATTGATTATTTTAAAATGTTTTAAAAATTAATTATCAAAACTAATTTATGGTAATAATTATTAATTATTTTTATAAGTAAAAAAAACTTATTTAACAACTCCAAAACATTATCCAAATAGACATTAAATGAAGTGTTGGAGAGTTTTGTGCAAGCAGATTTAATTTAAAAATAGTTACTAAAATAGGTTGAAAACCAAACTAATGTCCAAACTAATACGTCTGAGCCATGTTGGCATCTACATCAGCAATGCTGTAGTCACTAACTACGGCATTAAATTTTTTGGAATTTAATGTAACGATCGCTCGTATGACATCGACTTAAAAAATTTGATATCGTGTTCATTTATTCTGACGTCGACTAAAATATTTGAATGCCGTGGTCACTTACTATGACATCAACTTAAAGGAAACCCAGATGTCGTGGTTAATTAACCACGACTTTATTATTAAAACTAATGTCATAGTCAGTGATGCAACATTAACATATTTCAATTAGGGCGGGCTCTCTTCTCCTTCTCTTCTCCTTCTCTCCTCCTTTTGTGTATTGACTTTGGGGCTTTTACGATGATTTTGCGCTTACTCAGGCCAATTACTTTGTCAAAATGATGTTGCAGTTCCTTCACAGGGTAACCTACTTCTCCTTTGATCATTAGGGCCTTTTGCAGTTGGTAGAACCTATTTGCTTTTCCCGAAATGCAGTAAGGTTGATAAGGTTGATTAGTTTATTGTGGGGAATCTTGAATTTCTAGTGTTTCTCCGAACCGGATAAGGTTGATTAGTTTATTTCTACTAAAAAAATGTAAGCAGAGAAAATCGGATTTTAAAAATGGCAAAATGGTAATTTGATTGGCTTGCGAGAATTTTCTAGATCTCGGATGACTAAACGGACTTCACCGTCGGAATCATCTCGCGAAATCTAACTACCATGTCGAATTTCGTCGAATTATGAGGCAATCAGAATTTCACGTTTTTCAAGCCACATAGAGGAGTGCATGACACTTGGCACTTTATGAGTGGCTCAAGAGGTGCCACGTGTCCTCGCGGAATGGGTCAAACATGAGCTTAAGTGGGGCCCATGAGTGACAATTGGCACCTTGTGAGTGGATGGAAATCTAAGTTAGATGGATAAGTGGATAGGAGGAAATCCTAAGAACTAATGGGAAATTGACAAGTGGCATGAGAGGACTTTTATAGCAGTGTAATCCCCAAACCAAAGGTTTAGGAGGGAAAGGAAAGGGAGAGAAAGAGCAAGCGAGAAGAGAGAAAGAGAGGTTTTAGAGATAAGTTTCTACCTTCTCTCTAGTTTCCGTGATCGGATCGTCGGTTTAGCGACGAAACAAAGTTGCTCCCCACGGCAGGAGCTCACAGCGTGGAGTGGTTTGGGAGTTCGTGAACTCAGGAAGGTGGGGTTTTCTCCTACTTGTTTTTACTCACTTTAATTTGGGAGCCATTGAATGGATAGAGTTTGTTAGGGGCTGGATGGTCGTGTTCTCAGTTCAAGATTTAGACCCCGGTGAGAGAAATTCTTAGAGTGGTTTTGGACGGTCACGGAATTTGTTTGTGTAGTTTTATGCAATGTTGTTATTACCATGAGTGAATATTTATCTTGGTGTGATTTTGTGGGCGATCGAAGATGGTGCTGGATTGTATATTAGCTCATGTGAGCTAATTTTGTGTTATTGAAATGAATGAATAACATGTATAAGTTTTGTTAATATATACATGCCCAGTATATTAACATGGTTTGTATAATTTGTGAATTGAATGTTTGAGGTGTGCCATTTGCATGAGCACTTAAGAGTGGGGAGTAACCTATGTAGGAAAATTCCACTACTGGGCGCTGCTCACCCTGTTGAGAGAACATATTTATTTCGGAATGCGAGGTGCACAGGATGGGACATGATTGAGGCGTAGAGGTTAAGAAATGTGGCGGCCTGTATATATATTTGTAAGAATGCGGGCAAAAGACCAGTTTTGCATAATTCATAATCAAAACAAATTTGTAATTAAACTCTTTTTGTATAAAATATGCATTTTTGTTGTATGGACGTGTGGAAGCGTGGTAAGGTCGTTTACACATGTATGGGTCTCATGGTTGATGAGACACGCGTATTAGATTCAGGGTTGACGGTGGTGACGAGACACCGGTTTAGGCGTCACAAAAAACTGGTCGGAAAAGAAAAGACTTGGATTATGAACAGATTTTCTTGACTTAGTCAGTTAAGGTTTAGTTTTAGTACATTTATTTGACTATATCTTCAATTAGAAACTAACTAGTTCATAAGCTAATCCTATATCCTGCCTTAACAAAGTTTATTCCATAGAAAATGGTGTTATCCCTTATATTCTTGTAAGTCCGGCATTAATGTTATTAATTACCTTTAGACATAGATTTTTTAAAGTTACAAAGTTTCATGTGTATGAGGATTAGGGTTTTCTTATCCCTAAATCCAGGGCCATTATCTAGGCTTTTTTGCAAGACATGATGATTTCTTGATGATGGATCTTTTAGAAAAGGTCTTCTCCTTTTGCTTTGGTTGGTATTCAAGACACGTTATTATTTGAAGTGGAAAACATGGAGATACTTTAATATGACACAGTGGAATTGGTGTCCTTAGCACATTTCTTTTCTTTGTGCTTGCTAGTGATGATGCTTTTGAGCTGGAGCAGTTGAAGCTTGTGGAATTGCTAGGCGGTCACGACGCTACGGATATCGGGCTCCTCTGCAAAAATAGAAGCAAAAGATCCAGCGAGGATATCCCGTTGCCTCTCCGATGCCTAAGTCAGTTCTTTCCGGTGGGAGAGAAGATCAACTGCTTAGGGAATGAATTTTCTGTACGTACCTTTCACTGATGGGGTGGCCTGGTATTTATAATGGGTGATCATGATAACTTTCCTAGTTAGATGATGATACAAAATGATACATTTCCTTGTTGGATGATGATACGATATTTCTCCCATTGGGTGAGAGATTTTCTTTCTTTATCGTTAACCGATTAACAAGGGATAATTGATGGACAATTATTAGGAAGTATCCTACTTCCTAATTGAAAAATTTGGAAATTGGGTATTTTCCTTTAATCTGGATTCTTTGAATTTGATTATATTACCAGCCTTTGAAGGAGTGAATTGGGTCCTCGATTTTGGGCCTATGTTTAGGGGATATCATTAAGAAATTTGAACGCTAGTGCTTGGGCTTTGCTCATAATCTCTAGCTTTGACATTTGTGCTCCTTTTTCTTGGCACAACGGCGCCAGTATTTAAGCCGTCGGTGCCCTCCCGGCCTTTGACTAAAGAGAGCGTAAGAGCGAGGCATCTGGATTCTTGGATTAAGGTGTGACCCGTGGCTACTCAGGGAGGGTTTGATTAGGGCTTTGTTGTCGTCAGCTGTCTTGTGATAATGATGGCTTTTTATTTTCGCTCATTTAAATTTTGTGGCTTCTTCATAAAAACATCCTTTAGTTTGCATTGTGTTCCCCGCATTCACAGTTTTTGCCTCTGCAGAAGTTGGAGAAGCTAACTTTTTCTTGAAATTTGTTCGACCATTGTTCAGGACTGCTTTTGGTGGTATCTCGCTTGGGGGTTGTCCCTCTCGTCCTGTTTCTGGGATTGGTACGTCTTTTCTTCTTCTTTGCCTTTTCGGGTTCGAAGTCTTGCGAGGTTTTAGGGCTTGCTTGGTTGGGGTTCTGCATTATTTCTTCGATTTCCTTTTTCCTTGCTTAGCCTTGCATATCTCCATGGGTCCTGGTCGCTCTTCTATTTTGCGTATAGGGAGTAATTCAACGGGCGTGCGGTTGGGCGGATGGTGGTGAGTGACAGGTTTGGCTATGGTGGTCCAGTTGCCCAAGGGAACCTCCTTTCCCTTGGGTAAGGCGAAAGAACAAAGTGGTGAAATCAGATATCTAAGCGACTTTAGATATTTGTTTGCTATATACATATCTTTGAGGCCATGGGCCCCAGTCGAGTTGAACCTTTATATGGTGAGATCTTTGCGACCCGGTATGGGCCCCGTTTGGGGTCTAGGTTTGGTGCCCTGATGTGCTGACCTCCTACGTCGTCCAAGTGCCCAATATGGTGTGCTTTTTTGAGGTGGCGTTCGAGAATGGCCTCCGCTTCCCTTTGCATCCCTTTATAAAAAGGGTTATGCAGCATTTAATGTCTGCCCGAGTCTCGACTTTCCCAAACTTACGGGGTATTACGGTAGAGTGCTAGTCGTTTAGGGACGAGGCTTGGGTGTTCTAGCATGGCCACATCTTATACTTCTTCGACGTAAGGAGGTGGATTAAAGGCTTTCTTTATGTATCTCAGCGCTACGATTAATTCTTGAAAAGTCTTTATTTTGATTTTATTTATTATAGGTTTTGAGTGCTTTGCACTAATCATTCTAATTAACCCGATTTGCACATTAAGGTCATTATTCCTACGTCGCATTTTGTGGCTAATTTTGTAGTTTTGCAAGATAATCGGGCCAAAATTATCGGTCGATTCAGAGCATGAAGAGCAGAGTTGAACTCATCGTTCCAGATCAGATCCTAGAAGGAAAGAAGAGCAAAAAGTGAAGAAATTGGAGCACATGCGAAATTTGGTTTCACTACGAAACCTTTATTCATCATGCGGCACTATTCCGCAATTCAGCCCCTTTGTTCACCTCTCTATAGTTTGATGCCACTTAGTTTTTGTTGCTTTTTTTTTTTTTTTTTCTTCTGTCATGCTGGTTCAATGCTTTTGTTTTTGGTATTTTAAAGCTTGTCTTAGTGGCTATATAAGCCATTCATATACACTGTTATAGAGCTTTTTTTGATGAATAGAGATTTAGGGCTCCAGTTCTCAGTTTTTCTCCTTTTCTATAATTTCTTCCCACTACTCGGCTTTCGGCTGCAAACACTCCTCTGAGGATGACAACTCAGAGGATGGTTGGCTAGACCACTTTCTCCTTGAAGAGGAGGGCTGCTGGCTAGGGTTTGGAGGTGACTCACGGTTCTCTATTTTTAACGCACACATTTATGGGTATTTATGTTCTGTTTCTCTCAATCTAGGTTTAAATCTCTTAAATGTACCTTGATTAACCTGTATTTGGCAAGCTTTTAGGGTTCAGTGAATGCTTATTGCTAGATCCACTGAGATTCATTAGTTGTTTCCTATTAGTTACTGTATGGTAGATTTATGAGGTATGTACTCCTTTGTAGGGAGCATTCATGCTGCCAAATCTTTGTTTTCAAAAGGGAAAATCATAGGGTTTAGTTTTTAAAGCTAAATGAAAGATCTGGTTCGGGAAATGACTATAGGTCATCCTCCCAATCTTGAAATCTTAAGACTACATGACCTTAGACCCCAATCAAGGCAGCGACACTTTAAGGATTCTTTTTACATTTTATTTGTTAAATTTGAGTTTCCAAACAATACCCCTCTTTATTTTACTGACACTTAAAAATCCAAATTGAATTCACCATTTTGAACCTCCTTTGTAAATCATTTGTGCGAAAAACCCATCCACTGTCGTTGACCCTAGAGCCACTATCTTTGCGGTAGCTTTTGCTACGGCGATGGGACTTTAGGATAAATTTTGTTGATTAATTTTCTTGTGTACGAATCACGCTCAAAGCTGTAAGTTGATTGTTCGAACCTTGATCTTCCCACAAATATTGGAGGAACGCTATTTGTCGGTGCCGTCAATTGGGAGTACAATCCCTTTGACGAAGGACACACTTAGGCGTTCGGTATGAACTACTCTTGAGAACTACGTGACTCCGCCGGCTTTGGTTTGGCTGATTTCAAAGGCTATCGGATACTTCTAACATTGCCTTGGTCGTGCTGGGTGTTCGACCCGGTCTGATCCCGAAGGCGAAGAGGTGAAGCGGAGTGGTTAAGTCACCCAGCGTGCCTATTACGAGCTCGATGGGTCGGATATTCGGACCGTCGGTGCGAGCTTGCCCAAACTTCCTTTTGAGACATACCACGCTTCCAGTCATGAAGCCTTCTTCCTTTGTCTCAAAGTCCTCTTCACCTTGTTTGGGCCTTTTATCGTGAGCCTGGGAGGCTCATGAGACCCGCTACGGAGAGTGTGCGAAGAAGAAAAGGAGCGTAAAGCGAGAAGGCTTCGGGCTACGAGGTTGCCCCCCTGTTCGGGGTAAGATCTTAAGGGTGGGGGCCTCTTCTTAGCCTTCGACCATTGTTGGGTTGGAGCTCTTCGGGGAGGGCGGTGAGCCCCATGGAGGTTCTTCCTATTTGGTGCAGGTCCCCGCGTCGCAGGGCGCCGCGCCCCCTCCTGCAATGCCGGATGAGGTGAGGAGGGATCGCTTTGGTGCTGTAGGGAATGAGGACTCTTTTCTTTCTCATGCGGAGCTCGCCGCTAAAATTTTGTTCCTTCATCCTTCGCGGTCGACCTCGAAGGTGGACGCCTGTCAGTTGAGGAGGGATCGGCTCTTCTTTGCTGAGGAATTGTACGTGCGTCGGCCTTCAGTCCTTTTCTTTGTTTCGAGTTTGTTAACTAACTCTTTCTTGTTCTTTGGCAGGTGGTACTTGAAGGTGCGCTTGGAGGGCCGATATAGGGGGCTCCGCCCGAGGCGGCAAAATCTTATAAGGCTAAGGTTGCTTCCGACCTCAGGAGGTCGGCGCCCGAGCTAGATAAGGGACCGACGGGAGGAGCTTGTGACACGGGTTTGACTGGCTTGTCTTTGTGGCGAGGCGCGGGGCGGGGATAAAGAAAAGGCTCGGAAGGACGTGAAAGGTCCACCGAAGATGGAGTTGCGGGCGAGCCGGAGAGGAATTTGCGAGCATTAGGGTGACTGTGCGCGAAGTGACGTTGGGCCGGGTTTCGCGAGAGGCTCTAGAGTGGAAACTCAGTGGAGCCTTGGCAATTGATAGCGGAGCGAAGTGATCGCGGGCTTGACGAGCTTACGCAATCGGCTTCTTGGTGGCTTGCCTTCGGCGTAGGGCTCAGGGCTTTCCGTACCTAGAGTTCGACATCACGTCTTTCCCAATGAGGGGTAAGATCTGCCCGAAATTTGAGGCTAGCAGCGGGCGTGAGGTGTTTTTGGGGGCCCCCAGTCGTACTCCCACACTTTGAGGGCTCTTCGAGTTCTCAGGAGGCCGGCTATTTTGCCTCGCCAGGCTGGGCATCTGCTTTTAACCTTACTTTGCCAGTCGGGGGCCGAGCCTTGGCGCTTAGGCTTTTATTTTAACCTTGCTATATCATTTGACTTGGGATTTTATATTAGCCGACATTGACTTCGTTTGATATACAAATATTCATCGATTAATTTTATCGCTCTTTTTATTGTTTTGCCAATTTGAATTGCTTATCTGTTGCATCCCGAGTTACCCTAACCGAGTGAGGCTATCGAATAAGGGTGATCTTCCCTTTAGGCATGGTATCGCCCCACCACCTGGCCCACTCCAGACGAGGGTGGTCCCTCCTGAGCTATCCCCTAGTCTGGGGTTTCTTTAAATCTCATGGGCTCGAACACAGGACCACTTGAGCTTAGGTACCCATTCGAGGTAGTTCCCCTTGCAGTGAAAGAAACCCTGTGAAATTTGAAGACTCTTACAATAGTGAACACCGACCCTCCCCGTCGGAATTGGGCCCGAGTGAAGAACTGTGATATAAGGCGCCTTTTTGTAAGGGCCCCACCCAGCCCACTCCGGCGAAGGGTGGTCCACTCCTGAGCTATCCCCCTAGCTCACAGGGGTTTCTTTCGCCTCCGTGGGCTTGAACCTGGGACCATGAGCTTAGATACCCATTCGAGGTAGTTCCCACTACCAACTGAGCTACAGTGGCTACTTGGCCTTCTAGGCTATTCTACCTTTTTGAGCAATTAAGCTCTGAAAAACTGAGCTGCTTGGGCTCCTGAGCTACATGGCTCCGTGACTACTTGGTCTTCTAGGTTATTATGCCTTTTTGAGAAATTAAGATCTTAAAAACTGAGCTGCTTGGGCTCTTGAGCTACATGGCTCCGTGGCTACTTGGCCTTCTAGGCTATTCTGCCTTTTTGAGTAATTAAGCTCTGAAAAACTGAGTTGCTTGGGCTCTTGAGCTACATGGCTTCGCAGCTACTTGGCCTTCTAGGCTATCTACTTTTTTGAGCAATTAAGATATGAAAAACTGAGCTACGGGGCTCCTTGGCTACGAGGCCTTCCTTGAGCAATTGCTCTATAATATGAGCTCTGAGGCTCCTTAGCTCACGAGGCCTTCCTTGGCTTGATTTATGCTCACGTAATCACGAGTATTAGATACCCGGCTACATGGCCGTGGCTACTGGCCTTAGGCTATTACCTTTTTAGGCTTGATTAAAATTTATGAAAAGCGGTATGGGGCTCCTTGGCTCACGAGGCCTTCCTTGGCTTGAGTTATGCTCTATAATGGCCCTCAGGCTCCTTAGCTCTGAGGCCTTCCTTGGCTGATTATGCTCACATGTCGAAGCTACATGGCTTTGTGGCTACTTGGCCTTGAGCTATTTTGCCTTTTGAGCAATTAATGAAAAGCCCGGAATGCGGGGCTCCTTGGCTCTGAGGCCTTCCAGCGCCCAGTGGATTAGGCTAGGGTCGGATTATACGAGATCTGATGTGAATATTCCTAATTAGGTCCACCTTCCTATGTGTGGGGTCTTTCCTTCTTGTGGCTTTTGAACGATTGGAGCTTGTAACTCCTGGAGAAGCGACCCTTTGGTCATAGTATCTTGTTGTCTTTCTGTGATAGTCCTCAATACGCTTTAGGACCTGCTCACGCTTTTCTTCTAGGAGATCCAGGTTTAGGCAAAGAACCTCTTCGTTGTGTTTGGTGCTTGCGAATTCAATCCTTGGTGACTTTAATCCGACCTCGACGAGACTCTTGCCGGTGCGAAGGCCGAGCGAATGGGGTTTCTGAGTTCGCGACTTCTGAAGTTACGTAATGCCTTAACACCGCAGGAGGTACTCTGCCCATTTCCCTTTTAGATCTTCAATTTAGTCTTGGCCTTGAGAGTCCCTTATAATGACCTCTGCTTGCGAATTTAATTTGCGGATGGCGAGGATGAGTAGTAGTTCTTGATTTCGAGCTCGGCGCAGAAATCCCTGAACTAGTTGTCGAATTGTTTCCCATTATCGAACCACCGGACCTCGGGATCCCGAACTGCATATTATAGAGCCGGATGAGTTACGTACCTTACGTTCTATGATTGTTGCTAAGGGTTCGACCTCGGCCCATTTGGTAAAATAGTCCACGACCACAATGATAAATTTACATTGACCCCTTCCAATGGGTAGGGGTCCCAATATGTCTAACCCCCATTGCTAAAAAGGCTAGGGGCTTGTGACTGACGTCAGTGGCTCAGATGGGAGATGAGAGATCTTGACATGCTCCTTAGAGGCTTTGCATTTCCTGACCAGTTCAGTCGCGTCTTTGAGCATTGTGGGCGATCACCCACACCTTAAGGTTTTTCTGCTAAGGTCAAGGCTCAGATGTGGTTGCCACGGATGCCTTCGTGTACCTCCACGAGTATGTAATTGATATCTTTTCCTATGCACTTAGAATGGGCATAGAAGCCTCGTTTATGAAGGGTCCCAGATGAATGAGTGAATCTTAAGGCCTTGCTCTGAGTTGGATGCCTCCTTTGGGTTGCTTGACGTGATCTTTCCACCAAGCCAATCGGATGGGGTCAATCCGGCTCGGTACGGTTTATCCTGAGGAAACTTCTCCATTGTCGATGCTTATTAAAGGGTTAAGGAGGTGTTTGCGGTGTCGGTCTGCCAGGTCTTCTTGTGAGAAATTTGTTGCCAGTTTTGCCAAGGCATGTCGACTTAGAATTCCTCACTTTGGTACATGTTTGACCTGAACTCGTATGAACTTTTTAAGCAATTCTCGCACCTTCTTGAGATATAGGATCATCTTCTCACCTCTGGCTTCGTAGGAGTCTTCTATCTGTTTTACCACCAATTGGGAGTCGCTGCTCACTTCCAGCTGATCTGCTTCCATGGAGTGGGCGAGGTTAAGTCCAGCTATGACAGCCTCATATTCGGCCTCGTTATTAGAGGCTTGGGCGAATGCGGCGTGTTCCACATCTGTCCCATACGAAGGGTGGGGATCAGACACAGATTCCTTGGGCGTGGCGGCCAGATCACGGATAATCTCGGATGGGGAGGTCGGGCGTCGGTTGGGTAGCTTCTATAGACTCTGATGGGGTGAATTCCATGATGAAATGCGCGAGATATGCTCTTTTGTTGTTTACCCTTTGTCCTTGGTTTTGTATCGATGTCGAGACTCACTCGACTCATAGCCCACTATCGACCCTTCGAGGTTTCTAGTTTGTGCAGTATTTTCTTCATCGGATATTCAGTTGGGACTTCGACGGTATGAGCTTGGAAGTAAGGTCGGAGTTTTCTGGATGTAGTTACCAACATCTTTAGATACCTCTCCTCTGCTCCTCTCAAAGCTCGACTGCAATAGTATACTTGTTGTTGCACCTGTCAGTTCTGACGGAGCGGCACTGGTTGAGAAGTGAAGCGGCCCGGGTGAAAGTGGGGATTCTCCCTCATGGGGCTTACTAGAGCAGGGAGGCTCGGGTGGGTTTAAATGCCGTGAATGCCTCCTTGCAGTGTGCATTTTACTGGAAGGCCTTTTTCAGAACTTGAAAGAAAGGCTGACATTTGTCGGTAATATGAACCTGACGGCTCGGCGTAGCTATTCTTCTGTCCCGGGCGTTGAATGTCCTTAATGTTTGAAGGTCACGACATATCGGCTAGCGACCTTTATGTCTTATCTGAGTTTGCTTCTTTTCCTCGGTTGACTATAAAATCAAGAACTTCCGTGGAGACTCGGCGCATTTGGTAGGTTTAACTTCCTTCTTGTAACTTTTCGGGACTGGAACACCTCGGCTAAGTGGGTTATATGGAGCTCGGCCTTTACTGATTTTACCAACATGTCATCTATATATACCTCCATAGATGCTCCAACTTGCTTTGGAACATCTTGTTCACCAACCTTGATGGAGTGGCTCCTATATGTGATTGAGGCATCACTTGATAACAGTAAGTTCCTTGCCCAGTGACAAATGAGGTCTTCTCTTGGTCGCTGGGATTCATACTGATATGATTATAGCCAGAGAAGGCGTCCGTAGGTAGGCGTTCATGGCCAAGCCTGCGTCCATATGGTCAATCAGGAGTAGAGGAAGCTATATTTTGGGCGAGGCCTTGTTGATATGCGTAGGGGAAATCGATGCAAAGGCCACTTCTTAGTTTGCACACAACAAGAACAACGTTGGCCAACCACTCAGGATATTTTACCTCTCTGATTGCATTTGCTTAGAGGAGCTTGTTGACCTCTTCATAATCGCCTTTTGTCTTTCTAGGGCAAAACTCCTTCCTCTTTTAACTTAGCAGTTTTAGGGATGGACGGTCCCGATACATTGGGTGATCAACTGTGGTCGATTCATTATGTCTTCTGTTCCAAGCGAGAATACCTCTATGTTCTACTTTAGGAAACGGATGAGAGGGCTTTTGATGTCTTGGTAGCAGATCCTATGTAGACGAGGTGTTAAAGTTGGTCGCCGACTATCTGGGCTCACAGCGTTCACGCACGGCCTTGGTCGGGTTAACACCTCGTACAGCATGTCAAGCTTCGTCTATAGATGTTGTTGACCGTTTTGCTTCATTGAAGTTGAAGTAGCACTCCTGGCTGTCTGCTTGGTTTCCTCTACCATTCCCTCTCCATTTGCGAGTTGGAGATTTGATAACCATGTGATAGGCGGAGGGGATGGCACCCCTTATGGTATTGAGAGGGCTGCCCGGTAACATGTTGTAGGCCAGATGGGGCATCTCTTGTGAAATCTTCTCTTGTTGTTGTAACTTTGGCATGGGGGGTCTCCCAAAGTGAGCGCTAATTGTATCGACCCAGGCGGCACTCTTTCTCAGGAGAACCCGCGTAAGCGGGCGTTGGTGGCTTTCCAAGCTGCTCCGCTTCCAGCGTGCCCGTTACCGAAGGCGATGCGAAGATGATGTCGCGAGCTTTCGTTGTCATGAGACCACTGTGGATCGTTTTATTGGCTACACGGCCTTTATCACAAATTAGATTTCATGGGGATGTTGGCGACCTTCCATGTCGAAGTCAGAAAAGGTTATGGTGGTATCCGGTAGAGGAAGTTTGAATGGCTTGTACTTCTAATGTTTCGATCCGATGTCAGTGGGCCTTCCCAATGAATCGACTTCTCCGCCCGAAAACCCTCCGGAGATCACGTGGATTTCTCCCAAATGCGGCTGGTGCTGAGCTGGGGTTGGATGACGAGGTGGTGGTGGCTGGACTTGTTCTTGCCCTGAGGCCACATAACGACGAAGATCTCCGCGTCGAATCAGGTATTCAATCTCTTTCCGCTAGATGCGCCTACTCTGCCTGGGTGTCCAAGGATCCATGGAACTCACAGTATTTGGTATTGTCTCTTTTTGTTGGGTCTGACTTTATCTGAGATGGGCACCTCAGAAATTTTTCATATTGCACTTCGCGTAAGACCTGTGACATTGAGGCTATAAGGGGGGTCTATTGCCGAGGTGAAGACGCCGCAGTCAGCCGAGGTGGTCCTGTGCCGTAATGACGCCCTCTTCTTTGGGACTGCCTCTGCTTTCTCCCGTTCCTCCCAGGGACTCATCCCCTGTCCGCTCGCCTCCCGGGCTGCCCCTGCTTTCTTATCGCCCTACTCTTCCTTTGAGTAAAAGAGCCATTGATAAGAGGGCTTCTTCAATCGCGATATACTTATCCTGCTTTCTGGGCGAGCACCTCGACCATGCTCGCCCCGAGGCTCTTCGAGATGTAGAGAACATTAGGTCTTTCGACTGCACCCCTAGCCCTGCAATGAAAGCAGTAATGGCGAACTTTTCATCTGAATATCAACCTTTAATGACTCGCTGAATCTCCGGACATAAGACCTCGCCTCTAATGCAGCCTCGCTTTATATCAAAAGGTGATAACTTCGCTTCGCACGCCCTCGTCTCCGATAAAGTGGAGACGTAATGCGATGGAAACTCAGAATGATGAGATGGAAGACGGCGAGTTCGTTAAACCGTGCCAATGCGTCGGGCCCTTTCGTGATAGCCGGCGCTCGCACCGTACAGGTCCCTGATATCCATGCAAACCCATTCGTTCTTATATACCGAGATCAATGGGGTCTTCGCCCGGCCGAACGCTTCGATTTAAAACATTTGAATTTCACGAAGAGGAAGTGCAGCACCCCGTGTGAACGGGATCTGGGCCAGATCAGACTGTGTTCATAGAGACCTGAGCTCCTGCTCACCGCTTCCTTCATGTGGCTGAGCTCTTGTTGGATATCCTTGAACCTCTGCTCCCATGATTGCTCCCCTATTTCCTACTGATAAGGGATGGGTCCATCGCTTCTGTTGTCCCTACCATGCCTCTCCTCATTGTGATTCTCTCCGAGGGGTTTGTAAGGATCATGCTCCCTGGCTTGACTAGTTTCTCCTTCTCCATCTGCTTCTCGAGGAGGGTCGAGGTGTTGCCGCTTCGGGTAATGGGTTTCGCCTTCACACATGCTCACGCCTCCCGGCGTTGCATTTGCCCTGAGTCGCTCTAACTCTCAGTAGATGCTGGGTTGGTGAGACTGAGCGCCCATCCGCTCTGTGATTGGCGTGCGTAGTTTCGTGGCAGTACCTCCGGCAGGTCGGGTTATCTATGTCGCTCGCTGGTCTTACATCCTCGGGATCGCATGGCTCTGCCGTTCCAGTCGATACCATCACATCGAGATCGCCTTATTTGTAAAGGAACCGCTGCTCCCACAAACCGCGCCAAATCGATGATGCTTTTTCAATGTAAAACTAGCTCGAGCTTCAGTTGAATTGGCGGTCGTCCACACTCGATGTCGAGCTCCTTCCGCAAAATAAGAACAAAGCGACGGCAGGACACTGCTGCCTTCCGATGCCTAAGCCGGGCTTCTTTCCGTTGAGAGAAGATCAACCGCTTAGGGAATGAATTTTTCTGCACGTGACCTTCACCCGATGGGGTGGCCCGGCATTTATAACGGGTGATCGCGTACTGGATGATGATACATAATGATACCTTCCTCGTCGGATGACGATACGATATTTCTCCCATCAGCATGATTTTCTTCCTATCAAGTAACCGATTAATAAGGGATAATCGATGGGCAATTGTTAGGAAATATCCTACTCTAATCAAGTGGAAATCGGGTATTTTCCTTTACCGATTCTTCAATGATTATATTACCACAAATTTTTAAAGAGGTGAATTGGGCCCTCGTTTTGGGCCTGTGTTTTGGGGATATCATCAAGGGCCTAGTACTGTATTGGCCTTGTAGATCCTCGAAATATACCCCTCTAGCTTGACTGTTATGTGATATTAAAAAGCCTAAATAGAATTTTCTGGAAATAAAAACGAGAGACCCTAATTAATAATAAAGCCAAGGATAAATATGTAATTTACCACTCGAGGACCTAGTGGTCAAAAGGGAAAGACTAGGTTAATATATGAAATGCTTAAAATGAATGTAAATAGAAGAAGTTATGGATTCAAGACAATTAGAGAAAAGATGGAATAGAAATAATAAAGAATGGAAGGGCCTAATTGCAAAAATGAGAAAAATGTTTAAAAATGCAAAGGCCAAACATGACCTTAACTTAAAAATGGGATTTAAGACCAAATTTGGTCTCATTTTGGAAAACCAAACCGTAGAGAGAGAGGAGAAGAGGAAAAGAGAGAAGAAGAGGAAGAGGAAGAGAAGCAGTTAAGAGAAGCAAGTATAAAAAGGACAAACTAACCTCGAGTATAAATCATGAAAATTAATATGGATCTATGGATTTCTAAGGTTTTGTATGGTTAATAGCTTGTCTCCAAATCTAGGGTTTTGGTAGAATTTCATCATAACCTTAGATTTCTTGAAATTAGGGTTGGTAAAACCCCATAAGGAACAAGATGAGTATGGAATCCTCCCTTTGAGGTTGGATTCATGGTTAAATGATTACACCGAAGTTAGGGGTTTAGAATAAACCCTAACAAATCCTTGACAGGTATGGTTGTGACCCATATTAGAGTTGTTTTTGGGAGAAATTCATGGAAGATTTTTGAGGAAAGATATGTAATGAAAGATGATCTGAGTAAAATAGAGATTTTAAGATGAATCGAGTGGTTTCGAGCGTGTTTATGGAGTATCAAGGATTTGGGTATCAACATATGGAAAATGGAAGAAAACACACATTCTGGGCATGTCTGGGACCTGTACTGCACACCTTGGACTTGTACCGTACAGCCCTCCGTAACCGAACCTCGTACTCAAGACATGTGCGAATAAAAAGGTACACCCGGCCTATTTTGACCAGTATTCGGGCTTTAGTCATAATCTCGTTTCATTTCTTATCCGATTTGAGTAATTCAAATGGATAATTAAACTAGACTTCAAGGAGAACCAAATATCCAGAAATAGGCATCGTCAAATTCTGACTCTAAGTGGCCCATAAATTCATTCAAAGTGGGGCTATGTGCAAGCCAATTCCTGCATCAGTTTGATCATAGAATAGTCTAAGTTGTTTAGAACATAACTCGAGTTCGGTGCTCCAATTTGGGTGATTCCAGTTGGAGAAGAACCCTTAGCCCCTTAGCTTTAAATGAGTACAAAGACCTAGTGTCAAATATGAAGTTAAGATCCCTGAAATTGACAAAAGACGCTATTGTTGCCGCCGCCGTAGGTGCTCGCAAGTGGTCGATTTTCTTCACTCATTGCAATCCTCGTGATAACTCTTTCTAGACTCCATTACGGGTATTCTCGACTCTATGAAAGCTCATTGAGTTCAGAATCTAACCATATTCTATTTAATGGCATTTGGTGCCCATATCTTGTCCTGAAAATCGACTTGTTGTACCAAGTGTACTAATCGCCGTTAAAGTTAAATGAAATACATGCATAGTTAAAATATATGGGATACGAACAAGTAAAGTACATAAAGTAGATAAAAGAGAAAGGTATATGAAAAGTATAGTATATGAAAGCATTGGCTTTAAGTCAATACATGAAAAGTATAGCATGGGCGTGTAGCCACTACATGAAATAAGACATGATATAGACATGCGCCTAAGAAATGATATAAGTAATAGTACATGGAATGCAATAAGTCATAAACTGGAAAAGACAGAAGTATAGGAATATGTGTAAAGTATAGAAACATGAATACAGTAAAAGTATAGATAAAAGATATGCCAAAGACATAGACCATGTACCGGAAGAGATTGAAATAGACAAAAAGAATGTAAAGATGATAAGTAATTAAAGTTATATGAATATTTATGTGATGTGATGAAATGCATATGTATAAGCTTCACAGCCGCCATTGGTGGTCATTCATGCTTATGTTCCCACTAAGCGCAGTTTAGCAATCGAGCTGCTCCAATCCGCGGTAGGTACCGGGCAGAGGCTGTATGACAGTGACATTCCACATCACAGAAAGAAGCCATCTCGTAGATAAGTGCTCACCGGGCCATTCGGCTCCAATCTCCGATGCGTTTTCAGACATTAGATATGCATATGTATAAGATGTAAACCTAATGAAGGAGTATGATTATATTTTGTATCTCGCTTGCTACAAAAATATATTCAATAGAAAATGTACATGTATAAGTATTTGTATAAGTAAACGGACTTTATATATGTGTATAGATTTACGGACACCACTGGTAGTTCTTCAGATATGTAAATGATTTTTGTTATTACAGAAATTGTTTGTATACTACAGGTACAAGTACAGCTCTGAGAAAGAATAGGTCAATAAGAGTCCCAATATATAGTACAGTGTAGAAAGTATCGCGCCCCGACGGTTCGGATCCGCCATTCGGCCTGGACCGATCCTACGGCGTGACATGCCTCGCCCTTAATCTCTGTGGCCTCGACATCTGGGCTCGTGGTTCGGCCTCGGGCGCCTATTATTTTAAACCCGATCACTAGCTATCTATCTACCTTCCTTCTCAATTCAATCGATTAAAGAGACTTAGAAACTAGAATCGCTTGTCGCATATATGAGTAGGTCACATTAAGGCCCTGGGCGCATCACTCTCAAACTAATTGCATTGTTGGTTTCTTTCCATACTTGTATACTTTAGTGTGTCTTCTTATAAATGACATTTGGTAATAATATTATCTTTTCCTCTCTAAAAGAATTCTCAGACCTTTAACATTTGATATGTTAGAAATATCATTAATATGATTTATTTTGTGTAGGTAAAAAATGTGTGATTCCACTATTCCCGTGATATGTTTTTATAATGGAAAAACTATGAGAATTGAAACAACTGTGAAATATGTTGGAAACAAAGTTGTTCTTGGGAAGGCTTCAAAAAACCTTCCAAAATATTTAGTGTTATTTCTCTAATATGAAAAGCTGAAGAACCCCCTTTTTGGATACAAGCTCGTATGTTATGTAGTAACTATGGGGGATACATCGCGGACGGTTAGAATGTGGGCAGCAATGAGGTGGTCAGTTATGAGTGGTCCACAATTAGTTTATAACGCTTATGTTATGTATATTAATTATGGCATAATGCTTGTCGTGATGAATAACACAGTGTGTCCCACTCACTGGTCTTCGGTGCTCGAGGAGACCTATTTGATTGTGCGCCTAACCCCACGGTCTTCGATGCCCGAGGTGACTGAGCTAGTGGCATGCCTGACCTCCATGAGTCTCCTAACCATGAGTCTCGCCAAATTCATCATCCACATGCTAGTCGGGACAATTCCTGGCCAAGGAATAAAAGTTCTTCCCTCAACCGATAAAGGTCGTTGGTGAGCCAGTTGTCAGAGCCCGACATGTCATCCGCCTCCAACTCCTCGGGCCTTAATCGACTACGACTG
>JAEQBH010001983.1:0-130111 GCA_016808115.1 Tetrastigma voinierianum | reverse complement strand
TCTAAAGTTCCTAGTGAAAGTTGATGGTGGGACACCTCAGGTGCGATATATGGGTGGAATCAGGCCCGACCTGAAGTAGAATTACGGCCCGATCCAGACGACCTCGTTGGAACCTAGACCAACCATAAACTATATACTAGGCGGCCCGGTTGATGACCAGTATCAATCAAAGCGTCAACAGAAGAAACTCATCAAGGCGGCTACGGGTAAGGCTAGGGTGGGCTCGCCGATCTACGAGACGGCCCGGGGAGAATGGCCCGATGGGTGGCCCTATATCCTTTCATGTTGAATTGACGAGGTCATTATGCCCCACTATGATGCCTTGAGGTACTCACCCTCTGTGTTAATGGTTTTGATGCATAGGGTCTTGTGGATTAGGCGGTCTGGTGACTTCACCTTGTATCTCATCTGATGAAGCTTTCTTCTAACGCATGCTAAGTCGGTAGAATTTGGTTTTGTTGGAGACGACAAGCAGCTAGGAGATGTCACATATATAAGTGACCCGGTCCACTCGGTGGTTTGTTCTCAATCTTCGGGACTTGGGGCGCACAATGCCATAGTGGGTCGGACCTAGCTGCACTCCATGAAGGCTCTACCTTCAACGTACCACCAAATGGTAAGCTATCTAACAAACGTTGGGCAGGTTAACCTTTTAAGCAGCCAGTTGGATGCACGATAGTGCTATTAATTGTCCATGCAGGAGCAGAGAGGGGAATTGTGATTTGAGCGACCTCCACAAACAATCAAACTACGTGCACAACAATCACGATTATGTCGCCCGGATCGGGGCGAAAGAAAGAACATGCACCGTGGATCCCTTTGGAAGAAATAGAGTTGGACGGACTAGGGTTCGCATACGTTAGCTCCTCATCCCGATGAAGAGGGGCTTAGTATGACTCACCTTTGCCTACATAACATTGATGCTATTCGCTTGGGGCATGTCCCGGGGATAGCTTCCCCCTTGCCCGCATATAAGATCAAATTGTGGATCACGATAGCTAGGACATGGCATTCTGTCATTTGGGCGTCTTCTCTAGGTACCACCCGATTTCCACTGCATCTACATCGCGACGTGGAAAACAGCCTTCATTTACACCACACAGTTGTGCTTCTCTGATGTGTGCTATTTGGCTGAAAAATGCGGGAGTAACTTATCAAAGGATGGTGACGAGATATTAGATCAACGATACAGGTAAATCCATGGAGATTTATATTGATGATATCTCGTCAAGTCGAGAATGCCTCGATAACACAAGGCAGCTACGAAACCTTGGTTATTGCGAGACAGTCATGAAACAACCCTTTAAAGTGTGCGTTCGGTGTGAATTTCGAGCAAATTCCTAGGCTTTATAGTACTTGAGAGGGGGATGAGGCTAATCCATCCATTTGAGGCCTAATGAACTCTCGGACTCAGCTTCTAGAAAGGGGTACAACAGATTAGTGATCGGTAGCGGCCTGTGGGCGATCCATATCCTTCCTGTGAAATCAATTGAAGTCGTTTTTGTCACCCAAGGGAGCCCGGTGATGGGTTGGAATCAAGAATGTGGCCAAGCTCTTACAACAGGTTAAGCAATATCTCCACTTAGAGACCACCGGTTCGCTAGCCACGAAGCAGGAGACACAATCTATCTTTACTTGTCAGTCTCAGAAATCTCGGTGAGTGCAACATTGTTCAAAGAAGATAAAAATCGGACGAGAGACACATATTCTTCATGCATGAAGTTCTGTTCGGTAGAAACCAGATATAAAGTCTAGAGCAAGCGACACTAGCTCCTATCATTGTACTCATCAACCTCTCTAAGAAGCACTATACATAAGCCCGATCTGTGAGGGTGGATGGCTCGGTGGGCGATTGAGCTAAGTGAGTTCGATATTCAATATAAACCTTGCCTGATGTTAAAGGGGTAGATATTGGCTAAATTTTTAGCAAAAATTCCTCAATAGGAAACGAAATCAAACAGCTCCGGATGGTGGACTTTGAATGTGGATGGCACTTCACGACATATGAGTCGGACTAAGGATCTACTGACTTAAAGCCCAGAAGCTAGGGGATATAGTAGAAGCGAGGTCATATGTTTAAGATTTCCCGCTTCCCTGATAACGAGGCCCAGATAAAGCAATCATAGTAGGATTAACCTGCAATCTCCATCATCCTCAAAAATCATCATAGAAGCGACTCTCAATTGGTGGTAGAAGCGGGTAAATGAAGAATATGAAGCCGCATGAAGCGAATATGTAGTCTGGTCCAACCTACAAATGGGAAACTTCGTGGCTTGGCGACTTAACCAAATCTCAAGAGATTCAAACAAAAAGCTAGACACGCTTTGGTAGCCTTGGCCACGACTCTACCAATAAAAGAAACGGTGCTCCTGCTCGTCTACTACCAGCCAGAGTCTTGATTACTACCAACTGGGTAAACAAAATTGACGAAGCGCGTCCTTCTTGGATGACTCTAATAGTCCACTATTTAAGCTCAGAAGAACTACCCGATAACAGAGGCGAAGCCCATAAGATCCAAGTCTAGGCAGCTCGGTTCTCCCTCGTGAATGTCCCGGTATAAATGGTCCACAGACGGGCTCGTACCTTAAATTACCTCACTCCTGACGAGGGACAATTATGTTTTAGCGACTCCATGATAAGGTATGAAATCATCCGGTAGTGGAGCCGTTGGCCCATAGAGCCCATACCGATTTACTATTGGCCAACCATGTGTGTTGAATCTGATCGCCTATGTCGAAGTGTGACCAACGCCAGCAGCCAGGACCCCAGGTGTCAAAGGTGCCAACCTGAGACCTAGTACCATAACGAGGCCCTTGGCCTCTAAGCGGGGATGGACATCGTGGGGCCACTTCCCCACCTACCACCTCGGCTCGAGGAAGGAAGCTATTGCGGCCATCGACTATTTGTGAATGGATAGAAGCGAATAGAATAGGAAGCCTTCGCATCCATCAAAGATAAAGAGGTTGTTTAGTTTGTATGGAAGAACTTTATGTGCAGGTTCAGAATACCTCAATCGATTGTAACCGACAATAGGCCATAATTCGATAGCCGAGTATACAGGAATTTTTGCGGATTGAAAATCAAAAACCTGTACACGACCCCTCGGTACCCACAAAGCAACGACCAGGCAAAAGTATCTAATAAGACTCTCTTATCAACTCTAAGAAAAAGCCTACATTCTGCCAAAGGAAAGTGGGTAGATGAACTACCAAGGGTTTTATGAGCCTACAAAACAACCAGTCAGAAGCCAACTGGCATATCACCGTTCGCCCTCACGTATGGGATGGAAGTCATCATCCTAGCAAAATCCAGGATGCCAGCGATGCAGTAGAAATTCCCTAAGACAACAAATCTTTGAAGCCATAGCCAAATACCTAGACACAGGCGACGAGGCTTAGAAGTAGCGGATGTGAGTGTAGCATCATACTAGCGGGGCCGTCAAAGCTTACACAGCCAGGTCGTGTGAAATCGTGTACCTCCTGCCCAGAATTAGTCTTGAAGGGTCTTTGAAGGCATGGCTTGACCCGGCCAAGCGGGAAGTTCTAGCCCGATTGGGAAGGGCCGTACAAGGTGGATGATGGGACGGTCGGGTCTTATCGTTAAGTGGACCCGGATGGAACATTGTACGGAGATGTGGAATATTATGCACCTTAAGAAGTATTATCAGTAATGTTCTATTTAAGGATACTATCATCAATAAAGATTATCTTTTAGACATTTCCTCTCAAAGCCTATAATTGCTTCTCTTTAAAAGCCCAGATATGGTTGTTGTCATGCTGGCATCTAAAAAATCCCAAATATGGTTGTTGTCTTGCTGACATCTTAAAAAGCACAGATATGGTTATTGTCCTGTTGGCATCTCAAAGGAGTTGAGGATGGTTATTGTCACGGTAACATCTTAAAGGACGGACATGGTTTGTTGTCATGTTGGAATTTTCAAAAGTCCATACATGGTTGTTGTCTTGTTGGGATTTTATCAAACCTTGACTCATTCTGTTATCTTCATATTTCATTAAAATGTGCTAAAAAGCGCGAAGGATTACAAGAAATAATATGCATACTGGTGACTTAACGGCGCCCCTTACAAAAATCTCCCAAAATAACCAAAACTAACATAGGATAAGAAATCAGCCATGTTCCTCTACGACGACATCCTCCTCACAGATCCTTAATAACCGCTAGATCTACCTCTCTACGACCTTGACTTGATAGTGGGTTTGCGGTGGGGGGCACCTTGGGTTCACAAAAACTGCGGAGGAAGTGGGTCGACGAGTCGACTCAAGGCTTTAAGTGAGTCTTCCTCCATGGCTTCCTTATCCTTGCGTCGGAATGAAGAAGACACCTCATCTTTGGATGTCTCGAGGCTAGTAAAAGTGACGTTCGTTCGGCCAGGTAGCAACCCACTTAGCCTCTAACACAACGCCCCGTCTTCCTCAGAAGTAGGCGCAGGCATCTAGGACCACAGTCAGTCATCTTGCCTGCCCATCCTGTATTCACATTGTCGGGCGAGCCTGTAGCCTCACTGCATGGCCTCGTCCCTTTCTTTCTCAGTCCCTTTAATCTTTTCCACATCGACTTTGGCCTCTCACTCCCAATGCTTCGACTTAGATTTTTCCTTGACCAGGCGTC
This sequence comes from Tetrastigma voinierianum, assembly GCA_016808115.1. NCBI lineage: Eukaryota > Viridiplantae > Streptophyta > Magnoliopsida > Vitales > Vitaceae > Tetrastigma > Tetrastigma voinierianum. The sequence goes on along the minus strand of JAEQBH010001983.1, from coordinate 125,482 downwards.
TGGCACGATGCTTGGAAACAAGCCCCCCATTTGGTCGTAAAGCGCGGTTTCGGCGATCATCTAGCGGGATTGAAACTCCTGTGTTGGCAGGCCATGTTCGAGATGGTAGATCGACACATACCAGCACTAAGAATCAGCACATACCAGCTTAATCGATCGGTGAAAGTCATGATTACGGATAAGCATCCCGTCTTCAGCCACCTACTGGAAGGCCTCCTTATCCATGTAGATGGGGAACGGGATGGTATACTACTATGCACAAGTCGCCATAGGTACACGAAAATAATTAGGATAGAGGTCGCACATATGCGCAACAGAAGACTCCGCCTGGTTGAAGGGGCTCTAGCTATGGATGATCTCTAAAGCACCCTCTGGATCAAGGGCAACCGTGCCCATCGAGGGATGGATCCTCTCTTGCGGCGGAACATATGTGCTTAGCAGCACCCGGTCGAGTAGCTTTTTCCTACTAGGCTCGATATCTGCAGGCCTAGGCGAGAGCATTAGAGCAACAACTACCCTTGATGGGGCCTCCTCTCCTATTTTGTCGACATTTAAAGGTCCCCCCAACTGGGATCCCCTCCTCCAGAGGTGCACTAACCTCATTGGGGGCACCTTCCAAGATCGGCTGATCATTGGAGGAAGCAGTCAGAGGTCACTGAAATTATTGCCTAGTCCTTCTGAGCCTCTTCATCTGGAGAAGACCGCTTTAACCGTTTCCCACCAGATCTGGGGGTGGTCTCATCCTTTGAGCTGCAGCCATTCGCATCAATGCGGTAAACCACAATGGCAAGGCTAGACTGTTTTCCTCCTCCTCGCGGGTTCCTTTGGAAATTATACTCATCCGATTACGAAGTCTTCCAGCCCGACCACTTAGGCGAGCTTCATTTGCAGCCCTCGGCCCTATTTTCTTTCTTCTTATTTGCCGATCGCGGACTTTAAGGCTAGGTGGCCTGGGCAGACCTCATTAAGGTCCTTGTAGCAGCCCTTGCTTAATCTTCCTGAGCAAAGACCGCTTGAGAAGAGCTATCGGGTTCACCTTAAAAAGGTCGACAAAAACGAAGTGCTCTCCCTCAATAAGATTTGAGGGCAACGAGCGGGAAACGACAGGGATAATATAAGGGAAGGGGCTAGCTCCCAACTCTTGCAAGTTCCTCACCGTCGATAAAAGCTCATGATTGCACTGCGCCTCGTGTCTCTGTGATCGTCTAATGTTCTCTAAGCTAGCCTTCTCAATCCAATTGATTAGCCGGCCTCGCCTGCATTTACCTAGATAACATCAAGAAAACAGGGGTATTTTAGAACATAGTCCATCTAATAGAACATGAGTTGCAACCGAACTAAGACAAACTTGGTGCCACGAGGGCTAATTCACATCGAGTGAGTAGGAGCGTCTCGTACGAGGGCCCCAACCGGAATGACCTCATAGCCTCTGTCTTGGGAGAATCAAATTGCTTGGAATTACAAATTGTGGTCGAGGCTATGGGTGGCTATGACTATGGACCGACATAGATAGCCAGGCTACTCGACTTCAATGTATAGATGAAACAAATCTCTACCAGTAAATATCCAATTTGGTAGGAAATTTAAACTTATAATATTAAAATCCGAAAAACATTCGAATGAATAAGCGTAGGAGGTGCCCAGGTGACATGTAGGAATTGCTTCACCAACGACGAAACGGGGAAGTGAAATCCAAGTACGAACTGCTCCCGGGTGACGTAAACAGCGTTATTCGCTTCTCTACCGAGTTGAAATCCGATTAGTCGAAATTCTAAGCTAATGCCATCGGGGACTCGGCGAAGATTTCGACTCCTCACGGACCATAGAAGCCACAAAGAGAGCACACTTGCGATGAGGCAACTCAGTTGGACCTCCTCCACGTGCCCAACCTAACTAGTGGAAGTCTCCTCTTGACCTTTTGTCATTCTATAGGCAAACAAAGAAAGGGGATCAAACTCGAGGATCTCCTAGCAAAACGATAGCAAGACCAAAACTGGGCGAGGCTTTTGAAACCTATTGGGGCGTCTCTAGGCCTGAAGAGTACATCGAAACGCTGCAGTATGCAGTTCCGTTGTCGGAACCCTACGATGTGTGAAAAGCATGCATTTGAGGCAAGACTGGAACATAACCACCACAAACAAAACAATTCATATAAGAAAAATCGGAAGCGAAGCAAAGGAAAAACCCACCAGGAGATCGAAAATGGTCGAAAATCTTCAACAGCTCCTTGGCTAAAATCTTCAGGAATGTTGTAGATGCTCAAAGAATTTTTAGGCTAAAGGTTTCTAAGTAATGGTAAAGAAATTAACATACGGATCCATTTAATCTGCTATAAGACAAGGCAAAACAGGCGCATTAATGTACTAACCATATCATTTAGTATCGAAGCGTGAGTCCTCTTCCCTCACGTTTGGTATTAAGATGTTTTATCTTATGGGACATCTAAAATACACATGAGCTCAACGATTGTAGCACTTGGCTCTTTGGATCTATCGACACAAGGCCGGGTTCTATAGGCCTAGGTTCGCACGATTCGCAGGCCCCTCGTTTGCCTTCGAACGATGGGCCCATTGGCCGTGGAGACAAAACGATCCCGATTCGGGAAATCAGCTGCTGTAATCCAATAAAGGCTTCTAGGAAGCCCCGACTTTGGAATCAGTGCTCCCTATGCGACATCTGAAGAGTGAAAGATAGAAAGTTTGGTGCACAAGTATGCCAAAAACCTAATCTTATTCAAATGCGTCAATAGGCATTAGTGGTTACATAGTAAAAACAAATCGATCCGACAACCATGATATACCCATTACACAAATCGTCCAAGCTGACCATACCGGACTTATTATCAAAGAAAAAACAAAAAGAAAAGATAAAGTGAAGAAAGAAGAGTCTAAAATATTATGTTTGAAGACTCAGCCTCTACGACCATATACCTTGACCACTACGACTCTGGAGGGGTGCTGGGACGGGGGCACTAGCCACTAACGAAGAACTCTAGAAGAGGGGAATTGGCATAATCAGGCTTCCAATCTAGGACATCTGGTAGGTCAACACATATGTCGTCTTCAAACACACAATATCCATTAGCAACAAATAGCTGTAGAGCCTTACAGAAGCCTCCCTCCATGCTTCTCCACCTTCGCCGGCCCATAAGCATTTGGTGGGGAGAAAATCGGAATATGAGAAGAAGCTTTGTGTAACGGAAGAGGAATCCATTGACAACTTCATAGACTTCGGAGGTTCACCCCCATATATATAGGGGTGGAACTTCAAAAGGCGCATTGAATGCACCATTGGGACATCACGCGCTGCAGACGCATTGGAACATATGCGCATTAATAATATACAATTCTCCATACTTAGGGTCCTAAAACACAGTATTTTTCTCCTACTAGAAGGACATAATCCTCCAGTCGAAAATACATGGTTGCATTGTGAGTACCGTAGCCTTTAGGCCTAGACCTACTACTTGATAGACCCAGCACCCGCTGGGCCCACCACCTGGCCCGCTTCATGAAGCGGCCCAAGACGACCTACCATATTAAAGCCATGCGGGAACTAACTAGAAGGTAGAATCCTAAACCTCGTCTGGGATCCCGAGTCCCCCAGCTGGCCATCCTACCTCATATAGGAAGTCAGTTATGGATAAATATTAAGGAGGGAATTACGCGCAGTATATTTATCCATAAATCTCCTAGTATCCAAATCTCATACGTCTCAAAAACATAAATCCTTAATAAGGAAGAATTAGTCCTAGATAAGGAAAGATAGATCTTATCACCAAAATCACGAGATTATCTTTCCTATAATCAACAAAGAATTCAAGTATACAACAAAAAGACTCCCCACGAGGGAATGGTATGCAACTCTAACTTCGCTAACACCCTTCTTTCTTTTCTCCACCCTTTTGCTAACTTAATTATCGGAGAGGCGGCCAGCACACCACCGTCGGACCTCCTTTTACGGGTTTATATACGTGCCTAATGCCTCAAAGGTCGAGGGGGACGATCTAGGTATGAGAATAGCATTGTTTCCACACTTATTCTTTCAACTCTGTGATTGATAATGATCTATGCGGAAATTTCCATTTTAGTATGTTCCTCAGAAACTGTTATAGGCAAGGGTTTGATCTCGGGCGGATTCCATTGGTTGAAATGGAAACCAATTTTATTAATTTGAAAAGGTCAATTATCATCCATATGAATATGAGATAAGGTGGCGTGGAGAAATTAACCTTTACTCTAAGAAGCTAGCGCTATTATTGCAGCAACATTTATGGGGTTGGACCCCACAAATCTCTCCTCTGAACCCGTGCACCACGAAGGTGGGAGTCTTATGACTCATTGCATGAATATATCTGGACGTGTACACGCCATAGCATACATTAGCTTTAATTCTTAGATGAATATGGAATGGCCAGACTTTCGCCTTTTTCTTTCTCAGTAGATGGGTGAGTTTCTTATTCCAGTTGAAATAGCCCGACAAGTGGTGTAGAGCGGCTTTGAATTTTCATATTAAACCTTCGACATCAGTTCAATATATCTTTCTGTAATGACCATGAACACCCAGCCTTCACAATGTCGTAGAATCTCCATTCTCAAGAAGCGCTTTGCATTACTGATCCTTCACTGTCAAACGTCTTTGAAAATTCCCTTTACCCAGCTTCGGATCATATCAACATCTAACCCACAATCAACATATCATTAACATAATGGAATATGATGGTTATCATGGGGAATCTCTGACGTAAACCACGAGGATGCTGCCGAATGTCCTTTTATGCTCACGACTCATCTTGAAAGAGTCAAATTTCTGGCGCTTGTTTAAGTCTGTATAGACTTTTCTTTAACTTGCAGACTATGTTCTCCTTCCCTTTCACTTTGAAGCCTTCTGGTTGCTCCATAAATATCTCTTCATCAAGATCACCATGCAAAAATGCAGTCTTAACATCGAGTTGCTCTAATTCGAGATTCATACTAACTACTCCAAATCTAGTATATAAAATTGAACACATTTCACAATAGGTGAAAGAATTTCATCAAAGTCAATACCTTACTTTTAATGAAACCTTTCACCACTAGGCAGGCCTTGTACTTCAACAACTTCTTGTATTAATTTCTTTGGCTTAAACACGTTTATTCTTGAATGTTTTCCTACCTTTTTTTAGCGAGTTTTATCAACTCATAGGTTTCATTTCTCCATAAAGTTCATCTCTCTTCTTGCATGGCTTTTATCGAGTCTTTATCTTTGATTGTGCTTCTTTGAAACTTAGGCTCTCCCTCATTAGCAATTAGAATATACTCTGAACTTGAATACCTTGTTGATGGTTGAAGTTCTCTAGTTGTCCGTCTCAACTGAGGTCCTTCTTCTAGTGAAGGGATCTGCTCCCCCTAATCAACACCTCCCATATCACTATCATCACCACTTTCTTCTTTCGGTGGCTTAGTTCTTTGAGTTAGATCCTTGCTTAGTTCAAACATCTACGCTTCATTAATTATCACTTTCTAATGATTTGTTCAGTCGGATCTACAAGCATGCCTTCATATGTGAGTTTGCACCCTCATTTTTTCTCCATATCTTCAATGTTAGAATCTAGCGATAAGAAAATGCAGCGGAAATAAAATAAAATTTAAAGCTGAACTGCATTAAGATCCAAGCGGTTTGATGAAACTAAACAATGAATTAAGGAAATCCAGATCTTACCTCTTGTAGACCGAATCCTTTTCGACTAGTGAGAAAATTTGTGATCCTTTTTGCTTTGGCCTAAGCGATTTACTCCTTCTAGAAGCTTGATCCAACGATGTAGAGTCAAGGCGGTCACGTTGTTAAGCAGCCCTCTAAAGGTATCCACAGACGGCTAATGGATGGGATGGATGTGCTGGCACCTTATGATAGGTCTTTGTCCACGAAAGCCAAAGACACCTTAGTGTCTTCAAAAACTTTAAAAGAATTCTCTCTAATGCCCACTTCAAAGAACCACATACTTTTAGATGAAAAACCCCATGTTTATATCTGACCTCCCGAACCTTTTTATTAAAAGCGAATTTAAACCAAATTCAATTAACTATTAATAGGCTTGGGCTTAGGCTTAATCATGGGCTAAAGAGAACCTTTAACATCCATTATAAGCTCATTCTTATGTGTGACCACATAGGTTCCCTTTCGATGTTAGTAGCAGGCCCAAATCATATTCTAAGCCCACAAGTTATAATCGGTCTCTAGCGAAGACATTTTAACTACCCAAATCAAGTAGATTCGATGACTCGAAAAACCTTACCATAGTATGATATTGTCCTTTGTCACACGATGTCTTGATTAAGCCTGGCTTATGGATGAAGTCATCTTTATACAACTTAATTGTTTCTTGATTCTCAAGTAGACTAACTAAACAAATGATATTAATAACTCCTATCAATCTCATTCGAGCACGACATGCATTTCTCAGTCTCACTTATCAAGAGGCCAATAGACATCTCACTCAATTAAGAGCGGGACAAATTCCTTTCACTATCATACATTCCTCCACATGATTTACTACATGCCCGATCATAGCACGTATTACCATCACATTAAAGACGTCATTGAGCTCGATCGAGACACGAAAGTTCCTCATGTAGGAATCCATGGTGGTCGGTGCGAAAGACTTAAATATCACTACTACAATGAGAATTACTGATGACATAATTCATGTAGTATTTCTCATAGCGGGTCAGTCCAATAACATGAACTTAACATGTATTTATGTTCTGAGTAACATCTTATGTTCATGACCCGACCAAAGCGTGGTCTTTTCTCGGAAAACATAATAGTCTTACTTCATTTATTATTCCCCTGATAATGATGGACTATGGACTATTTAGAACAGTGTTCTTATGCCTTAAAGTTTTACTATCAAGTCACATACTTGGTGACATAAAGCGAAGCCAACTATTCAAGGATATGATTTTATCAAGTTAAACCACAATTTAAATAACAAGATAAAATGATAAATGCCTCATGTATATAAACATATAATGACAATGTATATGCCACTAGGCTAGAGCATATCACTAACAATCTCCCACTTGCACTAAACCCAATCAGGCATAAATCGAATGCCTATTGATCTAGTATGACTTGTAACGCCCCAAAAATACCCTAAATTTTTATAATTTTGTGCCCATATATTAGGGTATGAATTAGGCCAAACTTGAGTTTTCAAATTTGATAAATTGATAAATTGTAAAAATGTAAATTGAAAGTATGAGCATATGATTAGATATTATATGCTAAATTGAAAATTAGGTGGGCAAGAAAATAACCCGAGTGATGAAAAGGCGGATGTGGAAATTTGTAAAATGAGGACCCTAGGGATTGATTATTTACAAAGAATAAATGTCTAAGTGAATTTATGATAAATGAATGACTAGTGTAATAATAGAAGACTAAAATGGAAAATTGGATTTATTGGGTGGCGAGCAAGGCCTTATGAAGATTAAGTGATTTAAGACCAAAAGGTAGAAAATGAGAAATGATAATAATGTGTAGGCCAAACAAGGCCTTACACTTAAATAGGTTTAAAGACCAAAAAGTGGACTTTGGATGTTCATTAGAGGCACATCACGTTTTAGAGGAGATAAGAGAGGAGAAAAGAAAGGGAGAGAAAGAAAGCTAGGGTTGCAAGAGATCAAGTTTTGGTTGGCTTTGCTCTCCACTTCTTTCTCCTAAGAGATCAAACAACTTGGAACAGAAGATTTGAAGAGGCTAAGGTAAGAAAATCAAACCCTAACCTCATATTTTTATGATTTTCGATTTGGGGAAAAAGCCACAGCTTGGGTAGAGTTTCTTCTTGATCCAACCCACTTTTGGAGTTGTCTAAGTTGGATTCATATGGTGGGATGTGAGATCATGAGTTTAGATGAAGAAATGTTGATTATTGTGGGTGAAAATTGGTGAAAGTATACCATTACGGGTAGAACACGGCGCGGTTCTGCGATACCACGAATGGGTACGGTACCGCATGGTGCATTTGGTACGAGGAAGAGTGGTACGTTACCACTCAAAGTGGTCTGGGTACCTAATTGGCCGATGGGGCGAGAATGCTTGGTACCGGTCGAGTGAATCTGCGTTACCAGCATTTCCTCTGACAACAAATTGGCATACTTTTGCAGATTAAAGTCCGTGACCATTTGCGATTGTTTAGGAACCCTAAGAAACGATTAATGGGGGTTTAAATGGGGATAAAACTAAGTGAAAAAGCGTGCGTACCTCGCCAGCCTCGCCTCGCTGAGTTCGTCTTTGAAACTAGACTTAGTGTCTTAACCCAAAACCGTTAACAAAGATAAATTGTCATTCATTAAAAATATGATAATTGTTTATCCACTAAGAGTGGCTTGATTATTATTGACTAGGGATGGGTGATGATCGCCTAACCTAGGATCGAGATCGAAGAGAAAGAAACTAGATCCAACAACTTGTTCTCTGACTCTATTCTTAATTCAAGTATTTTGGTAGTTTGCAAGTAACCATGAATGAGAGTATATGAAATGAGTATATGAAATGAGTACATGAATGAGTATATGAAATGAGTGCATGAATGAGTATATGAATAAGTACATAAATTGAGTATATCCTTGAAAGGACAATACGAAAGTGAATATGAGTGAAATGTGATATTTGAAAGCCAGAATGAATGTGAATGATAAATCGAATTGTAAGCAGATCGATTGATTCGACATCTTGAATTGGTGATATACGAATGGAAACAGCCTGGCGGGATGCCCCAATCAGCATTCGTGCTAAGGCGCCGAAATTGTCAATTTCCCATAGCAGGATACACCAATCGGCATCCAGTCATGATGGCGATATGGCATTGAAGAAATGTCTCATAGGCGGGATGCACCCGATCGACATCGGAGTCTTGATGGCGATATGGCATTTAAGTGATACCACATGTCGGGTTGCACCAAGCGACATGTCGCCAATGAGTGTAGACCCTCAGATTTTTGCCCCTCAACGCGCATTTATCCTATGGGTGTCACACTCACCCATGTTCTCATATAACACCATTAGGACCCTTTTAGGCTTGATGCGTCTACAAGCCTCGGGTGAGCTTTGTATCTTTATCCGTTGAGTGCGTATGTAGTTCACTTTAGAGTGTCATCATGGCTTATTTTTTTAGTTATTGGCATCGTGCTATAGGAAGCAAGTGGGGCCCACCTGAGGTTTTAGCTCAATCAAAGTTTATTAGAGTATGTCAAATTTGGAGAACTTAATCTTGTTTCGATCGTATCTCCCTTGTCCAAACTCAGAATCATTCACTGTTTGTTTTGTTGGATTCCTTATTAGCCAAGGAGGTTTCTGTTAAAAATTCATAATTTTTGTCAACCGTTTGACCAATCGGTTTGACTGGTTCATCAAGGCAGTACGTATACAACACTGTTTTTTTTTGGGTGATTTTGGTGAGTACTCCTCCTTGTTTTGATCATATCTCTCTCATCCAGACTTGGAATGGTGCACCGTTTTTTGTTGGTCTCCTAATTTGTCATGGAACATTCTGTCAAAATTTCATAATTTTCCTCAACTAGATCGACTGGTTGGCATCTGGTTCAACCGGTTAGTCGGGCCAGCTTGTGTGGAGCGCTGTTTTTTGTGATTTTGGAGCCCAAATCCTATATGGTTCGGGCCCATAAGCCCCAGCTCAACCATGGGCAGTATTGGGTCCATTTTGGGCCTTAGCTTAGAGATTACATGCAGCCCACCATGAATCCATGTGGATACTTGGTGGTGAAGCAAGCTGAAAACTTAAGATAGTCAGCTTGCATGGAAAATGAGGAGGGGAGTTAATAGGGAAGCTAATTCCGAGACTGATTGGGCTCTTTCCAAAGCTTGAAGGTGGAAAACACCAGGTAGGCTCAGAGGCTGAGGTGGGAATCGGTACAAAAAGAGAGAAAGATCAAAGTGGAAGTGACCTTTGGAGGGGCACTTTTCCGGGCTCGGACGCACATTTGATGATTTTTCTCGGATGCTTAGCTTGGTTTCTTTTACGCGTTTTTGTGGAAGAGGGTAAAGAAATGAACCCTGGCTCCACTCCTATTCTTTAAGGGACATTCTGACTAAATTTGAGGTTTCCTCAACCATTTGAACGGTTTTTCACGCTCATACGTGAGGCCGGTTCAACGATTCCTTTGGGCGATCGGTTTTAAACAACGGATTGTTTAGGTTGGTTCTCACTCATCCGAGCTGAGAATCATACACCACCATTTGTTTTATTAGTTTCCCTATTCTTTGGGGATATTCTGATAGAATTTTATGTGGTTTCCCTCAACCATTTGAACCGGTTTTCATGCTCATACGTGAGGCCCAGGTTCAACGATTCCTATTTAGGCGGTCCGGTTTTAGAAACAACGGATTGTTTGGTTGGTTCTCACTCATCGAGGCGAGAATCAATCACCGTTGTTTTGTTAGATTCCTGACTCCTTGAGGAAGGTTCTGGCCATTACGAGAATTATTCCCAACCAGCTCAACAGTTTAGGAAACCGGATTATTTGGTTCATGAAGTTCGGTTTTTTTTAGCGGTTTAGGTGAGTCTGCTTTGTTTGTGTTGGTTCTTAGTCATTCAGGTGAATTGCACTCCGTTTGTCTTCGATGGGTCCTGACTGTGAAAAGTTCTAACAAGTTTGAGATCTTTTCTCAATAGTCTAGACTGGTTGGGAAACCGAATTAGCCGGTTCATTGGGTTAGGTTTTCGAAAGCAGCGGTTGGGTACTAACTTTGTTTATATTGGTTCTTGGTCATTTGTAGTCGGAATTGCACTCCGTTTATCTTGTTAGATTCATGACTCTGTGAGAAAAGTTCTGACAAGTTTGAGATCTTTTCTCAACAGTCTAGACTGGTTGGGAAACCGAATGAGCCGGTTCATTGGGTTAGCTTTTCCGGAATGCCAGTTTGGGTACTTTGCTTTGTTTATATTGGTTCTTGGTCATTCGTAGTCAGAATTGCACTCCATTTATTTTTTTGGATTCCTGACTCTGTGAAGAATTTTCTAACAAAGTTTCAGAATTTTTCTCAATTGTTTGGACTTGTTGAGAACCGATTCAACCGGTTGTGCAAGACAGCTCATGGGCAGCCCCCTATTTTAGCATGTTTTAAGAATGAGATCTATTATAGCATGCTCTTGGATTTGCCCCATACGGAACACGTGAGGTGACTTTAGGGTCTGAGTTCAGTTTCGATTTGAACAAAGTGGGGTAGTGGGCAATGTGGGATTTGTAAGTATGGTTTGGTTTGTGGGATTTTAAAGGGAATGTGTGTTCTAGTAAGCAAACCACTTACCTCTTTTCAACACCTTTACCTTTCTTTTGGTATAGGTTAATATTTGGTTTTAAATGCATGTGTAAAATTGTTGTTGCCCTGCCTGTTCTTACCCACCCAGAAACTTTGACTGAGTACACATTGGCTAGGGACCTCAGGTACATGCTTAGGCGTTGGTATTTGTATTCATATGCATACATGGTGTTTGGATTTTGACATTTGTGGTGTATTTGAGCTTGTTGACTGACCTCTTATGCAGCGCTTGGCTAGGGACCATAGGTATGTGCTTTAATGTTGGGTAATGAATTTCACATGGATGCTCTGTGTTTAAGTGTCATGCATGCTTGCTATGTTTGTTAGCTAACCTTTGATGTAGCGCTTGGCTAGGGACCACAAGTACCTGCCATTTGCCCTTTTGATTGAGTGTTTTTAAGCATGCTAGATACCAATTAGGTTGGTCTGATCCAAGTTGTATGCCCAGCCCTGGAGACTATCGATATGTGACCCTTGTGCTCCTACATGCCAATTCACTAGTAGAGCTAGGAGTTAGGACACAGGGGTGCTACCTCATATGAGGTACCTTCCCGATAGGTAATCTAACCCTCGGACCCAGAAATCTAGTTTTTCGCGGGACCCGGCTTTTCCATCTTTGGAGTCATTGGGGTTTTTTGTTCTTACTTGGTTTTCCCCTTTATAAAATAATATGAAAAGTGAAAGTGGGCGACTCTAAAGAGGCTTGTCCTCCTCGAGGACAGATTTTCTAAAATTCGAAAATCAACCCACATTTTCCTTCCATTTAAAAGCGAGTCGCACCGGCCCGTTGATCGGGTAGGGTCCACAAATTGGCGACTCCACTGGGGATCGAATCCAAAATCTCTGGTTTCATAAGAGGATCAAGCTTGAACTTGAGTTGTGTTTATTGAAGCACATGGCTCTCTGATCAGGAGGCTCTTGGGTTACGTAGATAATTTATGATCATACACTTGATTGGTATTTGGCTTGCATTTGTGATTTGTTGATGCTTGTGTGTTCACCTGTCAAATTATAGCATGCTTTCTCATTATTAATTGGTATCTAGCTATAACATTTGGGATTAGGCTTAGAGGATTAGAATGTGTGTTGATTTTGTGATAGGCTTGCTCTTTGTGCATGATTGTTTGTTGCATGACTGCTCCTTCCCCTGCATGACTGCTTGCCGCTTGTGTTTGTGGGGCATGTGTGTATCCCCTTACTTCCGAATCACGAGTCTTGGTCGGCCATTCCTCGTGGATTGTACTTATATTTAGCAGGGAGTTATTCCCAATTGTTTGCCTTCGACCAAGCTAAGGGTTTGGAATAGGGTCTAGCATAAGGGCTATATTGATGTATGGGAGCACTATGGAGATGACGGATGTTCGAGCAATGAAGACCTGTATAGCTTTGAGCTAGATTTCATGGATACATGCGTGGCCAGTGTGTCACTTTTATTGTTGATTAGGATCTCAGGTTATGTATCCTTGTAGATGCAGGTCATATAGCCTTTTTAGGACTTGCCTCTTCTCTTTGTTAACCCGAGCCATCTTACCTTTAAGGTATTACCATGTCGAATCCTAAGCTCCACGCATCTGAACCAGTTATCGAGATTAGATGTTAACATCACATGTGACTCATTCCCTTAGAGGATTTCATTGTGGGATTGCATCTTTGGATTGATTTCGGATTGATAGTCAAGGGTGACATGCCCTCTGACTTCTTCGAGTTATTGATTAAGAGCGACACAGTTCCCGAGCTTGGATTGGATCGAAAGGTAGACTTATTAGAGATTCAAATCCACACGATTCAGTTCGAGCAGGACATCAATCCTTAGAGATATGGACTCTCGATGCGCTACGTGACCAGCTAGGCGAGATTACCGATACTCATATCTCTAGGGATGCTATATTGGGACTGGTGATTGATGGGCATCGAATGACCATTGATTCGGGAGGCGCGCGCTGACTCTACCCCACCTCCACCACCACCACCATCATCTGGACCCACTGTACAGCAGGAATACACAGTTCCACCTTCACCACCCCCACCATTATACGGACCTTGTGCGACGGGACTATATAGTTCCCGCCTCCACCACCTGCTGGGTTGATCGTTTACGAGGTTGGAGCTTTTGTTCTACATGGTCAGAATGAGACCATGCCACATTCTGTTGTGACCCCCGCCTGGGTATTGATGACACTCGGGCCGTGTCGATGGGTTGAAGCGGAGGATGGTCTTTGTATGTTTTTGATGGAGTTATAGGTTGGGGACGGATATGATGACCTTAGTGGCAGCCTTGCAGTTGAGTTAGCGTCTCAGGACATTGAGAGGCTCTATTTGGGATAGGGTGCCCCGTGTTCACTACGGTTAATACAGCGTTGTTATGCGCGGGCATAGGTGGATGAGGCCGCGGATGATCATACTTTCCTGCAGTCGGCCCGATGGTGCCGCTGGCGTTGGTTTGCATCATTAGACCCTTGGCGTAGGACATGGGTTGATTTGGAATGAGTTTATCAAAAGCGATATTCTTTTAATCTTGTAGTAGGCGTATCCGGAGAGAGTTAGAGGCCATCGGGGCGAGAGGCGGATGAGTCGATCCTTCATTTATCTCCCGATGGAGGAGAGAATGGCCGCAGTTATAGATAGACCCTCGGAGCGCGATTTCGTCAGCCTTGATTATGCGCGATCTTGACTCCAAGCTTTGCTAGGCATCTCATGGGTTTCCCACGAGACGGACTTTGGATCATTGGTTCGGACCACTTTATGGCGTGGGAGGTATCTTGGGGATTATGGGAGGACTCTTCCCCTTCGGACTCTAAGGGAAGAAGCCGAGGTCGGGACCAGGACCATCGGTGGTGATGCCATTGGCATGACGGGACACGAGTCCCCACGTCACCCTGTTTGAAGGCGGTTTTGGACCTCCTTACGGATGGGCGGGATCGGTCTGGACCGGCTCTCCTTTCGGGCCGGTTGGGCTGTTTTCCTGTTAGCCACCACAGCCGGTATATGCTACCGCGGGCGCCTCGGGAGGCCACTTGTACGGTGCACTATCGTGATTATAGAGCACCGCCTCAGTAGAAGTGACTATGCGGTTTACAGTGACTCGGGATGCCCTTTGGCCAGGAGCATTTCAAGATTGGTTAAAGGGGTCCCAGTTATTCCGCTACCACTGAGCCACCCTCTGACCTACCCCACCGGATTCGAGCGGATCTTCACTATGCTCATCATCAAAGAGCTGATCATGATCACAGTTCTTAATTGTCTTTACCTTTGAAGCACGGCCTTCAAGACTTGATTGATCGGGTTTGGTTGATTTAGGACGTTCTGCCAGTGACTACAGACCCGCTACCCACTCATGACACACTAGAGCTGGCTCCGCCCAGAGTGTACATTTGATTAGTATTCAAGAGATGGGAATGTCCATGATGGGATTGGTCGGGCTCCATAGGCATTGTGGGCTTATCGCACATCTTTTCGTACCTCAACTGGGGCTACACCTTACTCTTTGGTATATGGCATGGAGGCAGTGATGCCTGTTGAAATTAAGATGGGATCCTTGAGAGTAGCATTAAAGCATCTGATATCTGGCCCCGAGTGGGCTCGGTCCGGTTATGTCATTTCTGACCTTTTGGATGAGAGGAGATTGAGAACCTTGGATCATGTTCGGGCTTATCGAGAGGGAAAATGACCGGGTGCATTTGGAAAGGAGTCGAGCTAGGAGAGGGTTTGAAAAGGCGACTGAGTCTTGAAGATTCGCCAGAGTTGATCATTGACCACTAGAGGTAAGTTTAAACCGAGTTGGAGCGGGCCATATGTCATCCGAGATATGACTCAAGAGGGGCTTGACTGGTTGTAGGACTTGGACGAATCGAGTTCACAGGCAGTCGATGTGGATCATTAAAGAAGTTTTATCGTGAGATAATGGTCAAAGGATGGGTGGCCATTACTTTGAGTAGCCCTTATTCACAATACACACCCATTACATTGATATATCCTATTGCTAGCCCTTTGAGCCTCACGCGGTTTATTATGGCCTATTCTTTCATTCAACCTTGCATACTTTTTCTGACCTGGGTTGGGGCTGCCCCTGTGCGCTTTTCATTTATTATTTGGATATGTGAGCATTATGAGCATTGTGTCATTCTTTGTTTGTTCTTTCTCGCATCATTGCATGTTTCTTTTCTTCTCCATTTTGCATCTTCACATTATCTGCCTTTGAGTCTAGTTTATATCATCTCTATTCGTTTCACTTTTATCTCCTTTTTGTATGATGATGATGTGTCTCATCCCGAGCTACCGATCGGGTTGTCACACCCATACGTTCGCCTATAGGTTGGGGTTCATTTGGGATTAGGTTTGAGGTTCTTTTGGTTGGATTGTGTTAGTATAGCGTCGACCTACTTTGGTGGTTTAAGCGCAAAAAAAAAAAAAAAAACAAACAAAGAAAAAAAAAACATAAAACAAAAAAAAATTAAATTAAATAAAAATTGTTTGTTTGGTATTCTTTAATATACTTGGGGTCATCAAAGGTCATTTGGGTTCGAGAGACTTATTATTCCTCTAAAAGTTGGGTGAGAGCATTGTACGATCTTTCTCCATGGATCTGGGTAACACATTGGGTATGAGGTTTGGGTTGCCATATAGGTCCTGGATCATTACACGCATCACCACTCCGTCTTATAGTGACTTGCTTTGACTTGCAGCGTTCACAGGATGAGTTGTTCGTCGTTGTCACACATTGCCACATTTGTATCGACTTGTTTCTTCGCTTTTTGCTTTATCCATTTCATCATTTTCTGTCCCTTCCGGTCTTCTTCTACTCTTATTGATCGTCGTCATTACTTAAGCGATGTGTCGCTGGTGCACTTCGCCATGTTCACATTGTTCATTCGGATGTTGGTTGAGTCACCTTGCTCCACATGATCCTTTGATATTTCACATTCAGCAATGCGGGGGTTTGCGGTATTTATTGGGTATTTGGGCCGTTCTTTCCCATCATGTCATTCACAGCCCAACCCACGGCTGCATTACGGTCCGAGTCGTAAGACCACCCACGAGACCATGAGATCTCGTGTTTGCTTAGCATTTATACGGACGAGGTTAATGCTTGATTAAGTCTGGGATGTCGACAGGTCTACATTCTTAGAGAATATCGAGGGTCACATATTGCTTCTTCATTCGGTTTGTTTCGAATCCATGACTAGATACGGATGATCTGAATTGGGGCCATTGATAACATCACCCAGCTTGATGCTTTGACACATTCACCTTGGGGCATATCTCCATCTTTTCGCGTTGGCCGGCTCTTACATGTACCTTTGGCTTGGTATTTCGCCTAGAGATGTTTTGGCGTCAAAGTTTAAGTATGCTCCATGCGATAGGGTTCTTCATACAACATGGTTCTTCCCTAAGGGCTAGGGTGGGTGCTCATATTCGTCAACTCAATAGGGGTGCACACTGGCACACATCCCATATGTCGTCTTGTTCGCTTGTTTAGACAATTGGGTCTTCAGAAATTTATTTCAGAGTTTTTTTATTGAGGCACTTGCATATCAGATGTACTACCTTTGGGGCATACCCTATATCGATTTTGTGGATGTGGATGTTGTGAAATAAAATGGATGATTTTCACGAATGAATGATTGTGATGTTTTGACTCTTTGACTTTGACCACATGCGGAGTTATGGGATTTTGACATGGCATTGATACTGGGCGGGGCTATAACCCCTTTGTTCACGTATGTGGATTTACATTTGTGAGATTGTCCTCTGAGGTATACCTCCTTCTTTCCATCTTTTTAGTGGTGTTTGTGTTTTTCTCGCTTGTCATTTTTATTAGCACTTCGACATCCTGCTGGGGCATACCCTTTTTGTCATGGTCGTATCTCAATGGTTTACATCCTAAGTCTCCCGTTGCTCTAGGTTTCGTTTTAGGTCATCCCGTTCGGTTTAGTTCGGTAGAGCCTTAGTTTTGGCATCCCCCATCCTTGCAATCTGGTGGTTCTCAGGTGCTCGCCCGGATTCTGCCCTTCTCCGATCCGCCTACGGGTACTCATCGGACCCCTTCTCTGAGTACTCGCGATTTCTATTTTTCTAATACCTTCCGGATCCCACCTTTCCGTGCTAGCCTAGATACTTCCTGCAGTACTGCTTGATTTCTACCTTCCACAGTACTACTTGGATCCATTTCGGTATTCTCCGGATCCCCATTCAAATTTTCGCCGGATCCTACACTTCAGGTACTCACTAGGATTTTCCCTTCCCGATACTCGCCTAGATTCTAACCTTTCCCGGTACTCGCCCGGATTTCTACCTTCCCGGTACTAGCCCGGATCCCACATTTCCGGTATTCTCCCGGATCCCCCATTTCCGGTACTCGCCCGGATCTACCTTTTCCGGTACTCACCGGATTTTCCCTTCCGATTTTCATACTAGATTCTACCTTTCCCGGTACTCTTGATTTCTACCTTCCGGTACTCATGGATCCATTTATGGTATTCTCGGATCCCCCATTTAGGTGCTCGCGGATCCTACCTTTTACAGTACTCGGATTTTCCCTTCCGGTACTCGCCTAGATCCACACTTTTCCAGGTACTCACGAATTTTACCTTCCGGTACTGTCGGATTATTTAGGTACTCGCCGGATCCTACCTTTTCCGGTACTCACCGGGTTTTACCTTCTTAATTTTGCTGGTTCACAGCACCGATTTTCGCTCGGATCACACCTTTTCGGTACTCACCCAGATTCTACCATTTCCCGGTACTTACCCGGATCCCACCTTTCCCTGTACTCACCCGGATTCTACATTTTCCGGTACTCTCCTGGATTTCTATTTTCTGGAACTTGCTCGGATTCTACCCTTTCGATACTAGCGAAGTTCACCTTCCTGACACTAGCGTGATTACACCTTTAGACACTCACGAGGATCCAACCTTTGGAGTACTTGCACGAACCCTTCTCGGAACTTGCCGAATTTCCTCACCTTCTCGACATCGCCCGGGATTTCATTATCTTTTAATTATTGTGCGGGATCACTCATCTTCCGGGCATCGTGCCTGGTTTCTTTAAATCCTTCAATCGGAGCGACTATGTTCCGTTATCCTTCAATACTAGGTAGGGGACAAAATTGTTGATGGTCATCTGGGTTCTTCTTCAGGAATTCATTTCACTCTTGCATCGCACTTAACCCGATTCACTCATTCATTCACTCTCACGAGAGGGGCATATTTTTAGACCCTCAATTTTGTCCCACAACACTTGCATTTATCCTATGGGTGTCACACTCACCCATCATTCTCATATAACACCAATAGGACCCTTTTAGTTCTTAGTCTGTCTCTGAGCCTCGGGTGGGCTTGTATGCGGTCCGTTGAGTGCGTATGTAGTTCACTTTAGAGTGTCATCATGGATTATTTTTTTAGTTATTGGCATCGTGCTATAGGAAGCAAATTAGGGCACACGGGGTTTTAAGCTCAATCAAAGTTTATTAGAGTATGTCAAATTTAGACACTTGATCTTGTTTTGATTGTATCTCCTTGTCAGAACTTCGAGTCGTTCCTTTGTTTGTTTTGGTGGATTCCTTATTAACGAGGAGGTTTTACATTTAAAGATTCATAATTTTTGTCAATAGTTTGACCAATCGGTTTATTTGAGTTGTAAGACGTGTCGTATACAACACTGTTTTTTTTGGGTGATTTTGGTGAGTACTCCTCCTTGTTTCAATCATATCTCTCTCATCTAGACTTAGAATGGTGCACCGTTTTTTTTTGTTGGTCTCCTAATTTGTCAGGGAACATTCTTTCAAAATTTCATAATTTTCCTCAAGCTAGCTCGGTAGTTTATCTGGTTCAATAGGTTGGTCGAGCCCGACATTGTGGTATTTGTTTTTGTGATTTTGGAGCCCAAATCCTATATGGTTTGGACCCGTAGCTCGACTCTACCATGGGCGATGTGTGGGTCCATTTTGGGCCTTGGCTTAAGTTACATGCAGCCCACATGAATCCATGTTGATACTTAGTGGTGAAATAAAAATTAGAAACTTAAGATATTGAAGCTTGCATGGAAAATGAGGAGGAGTTAATAGGAAGCTAATTAGAGGCCAGTGGGCTCTTTCTAAGCTTGAAGGTGGAAACACCGGGTGGGCTCGGAGGCTGAGGTGGGAGTCGGTACAAAAGAGAAAGATCAAGTGGAAGTGACCTTTGGAGGGCACTTTAGAGACTCGGACCATACATTTGATGATTTTTTCTCGAATGTAGCTTGGTTTCTTTTAGTTTTGTGGAGGTAAGAAATAGACCACAGCTCCACTCTATTCTTTAAAAGTTTATTCTGACTAAATTTGGGTTTTCCTCAACCATTTGAACCGGTTTCAGCTCATACGTGAGAGTCGGTTCATGTTCCCTGGCTGGGCGGAGTCAGTTTTAGAAAACAACAGTTGTTTAGGTTGGTTCTCCTCCTTCAGTGAGAATCATACCTTGTTGTTTTTATTAGTTTCCACATTCTTTAAAGGGATATTCGACCAAATTTTATGGTTTTCCTCAACCATTTGAATGCGGTTATCACGCTCATCGAGGCTAGGTTCAACTTGATTCTTGAGTAGTCCGGTTTTAGAAAACAACGGATTGTTTTGGTTGGTTCTCACTCATCAGCGAGAATAATCACCATTTGTTTTGTTAGATTCGACTCCTTGAAGGTTCGACCATTTGAGAATTATTCCCAACTGATTAGTACCCAAAAGTCTTATTTTGAACCCTATATTAGATAGGTTTGAGTGCTGCGAACTAATCATGTCATTTATGCCAATTGAAGTGTTCAAGTCTTCTTAGTATCACTTATGGGTTAGAGTTATTTTGGTTGTTTGCGGGTTTTGCGCACTTTGGGAGTTCAATATCGAGTCAAATGATGAATCCACGAAGATTGATCCCAATTATCGACCATAATCGGACCGAAAAATCAAAGAAGAATTAAGAAGGCATAAAGTGATGGAAATCGATGCGGTAGGACGAGCTTGATGCGGTGAAGATCGGCAAATCCAGGGATTTCGCTAAGATTGCGAAATTTATTTGGGATTGCGAAAATTCGCAACCTTAATGAGTACGATTTTAAGCTAAACACGGGGTTTCGCTAGGCCTTGTTCCTAAGCGAAATTCCATGTTCGCTACTCACATAAAGTTTCGCTAAGCTAAGCGAGAATTTCGCTAGGTAGCGAGTGCCAAACCTTAGCGAGAATTTTCTACTTCATTATGCATGGTGATTTATTTACCTAAGCGAAATTCTTCAGTCCTAGCGAAATTCAGCATATCGATCATGTTTTGTAATTAATGCCAGTAGGCTTGAATTGGGTGTATTACTCTCTTGTCCCAAAATTAGCCAAATTGTTAGAACATGGGTATTTTCATGTATTGAGGTGGCCTATATAAGCCCCTCCCTTTTTCTTAACCCTAAGCAACAATTTGGGGAAGAAGAAATTTTTGTAAGTTTTCATTTTTTGTAAATAAAGTCTCATTATTTTAGTTAGGGTTTGTTTTCCTCTATTCTCTCTCCTTTCCCATATTTTCTCGGTGCCAAACACCTCTTGATGATGACAACTCAAGAGATGCTTGGCTAAGCCTCCTTTCTTTGAAGAGGAAGGAAGCTAGCTGGTAGTGGGGCATATGCATGTTGTTGTCCTCTTGTGTTAAAAGCTCTAGTCTGTATTTATGGCCCTCATCTTCTCAATTAGGGTTGAATAGCATTTAATGTTATTGATTGTAATCTCTCCATGCTTTAGGATACGAGTGTATACTTATTGCTAGATACCTTGTGGTTTTTAGATGGTCTTCTGACCACTTTGAAATGATGTTTAATGTTAGGGTTTCAAGCTGAGAGGCCATAGATGCATGTTACATGGTAACTCAAATAGGAGTTGTTTTTAGGGTGAGGTTTGCTAGTTAAGAAACATAGATCAGGTTGTGGATTGGACTATAGGTTGCTTGTCATAGCAGAGGATAAAGCAGGGGCGCTTGACCCTTTTAAGTTACCAAGTTAGTGACCTAAATCTTCAAGTTAACTTTCACTTCATTTTCAGTTTTTTACAGGTTAATCAATTTTCAAACTCATCCCTGTTTTTGAAAAATCCAAAAAAGTCCAAATAGAAAGCCTTACCTTCTTGCATATGCAAATCATTCTAGGATGAAAACCCGTCCCAGGTGTTCGGCCACACAGACCACTATCTGCGGTAGCTTGACTACGGCGGTAGTAGGGGCTTAGGTGTATAAATTTTGTTGATTTTAGCTCGGACCCCTACGTAGCCACGAATCTGACAGAGCTCAAGCCCCGGTTAGGAAGCCGGATCATTTGGTTCATGAAGTTGATTTTAAGCCCGGTTTAGGTAGTTTGCTTTGTTTGTATTTGGTTCTTGGTCATTCGGGTCGAATTTGCCTCCGTTTGTCTTGTTAGATTCGACTCACGGCGAGAAAAGTTCGGCAAGTTTGAATCTTTCTCAACAGGTCTAGACTGGTTGGGAAACCCGAATAAACGGTTCATTGGGTTGGTTTTTCAGAAAGCGGTTTAGTGCTAACTGTTTATATTGGTTCTTGGTCATTTGTAGTCGAATTTTCAGAACTGTCTTGTTAGATTCCTAACTGCGCGAAAAGTTCGACAAGGTTGAGATCTTTCTCAACGATCCTAGGCTGGTTGGGAAGCCGAATGAGCGGTTCATTGGGTTAGGTTTTTAAGATGGCGGTTTGGGTACTTTGCTGTTTATATTGGTTCTTGGTCATTCGTAGTGAATTGCACTCAGTTTATTTTGTTGCATTCGACTGCGTGAGGTACCTAACGAAGTTGAGGAATTTTTCTCAATCGTTTGGACTTGTTGAGAACCGATTCAACCAGGTTGATTGCAAGACAGACTCATGGGCAACCCCCTATTTTAGCATGTTTAAGTCCCGAATCTATTATGGCGTGCTCTTAGTTTCCCCAAGGAACACATGAGTGACTTTAGGGTATGAGTTCAGTTTCGGTTTGAACAAAGTGGGGTAGTGGGCAATGTGGGATTTGTAAGTATGGTTTGGTTTGTGGGATTTTAAAGGGAATGTGTGTAACGCCCCGAAATATACCCTAGTAGTTTTCGGACTTGTTTAGGGTATATTAAAAGTTAGATAGGAATTTTCGGAAAATAAAACGAGAGACCCGGAAAGTTTACAAGATACAAGGGCAATCTTGTAATTTGTTAAAAAGGATATGAAAGTCATAAAGAGAGAGGGAAAGATTAGGGGTTAAATTAGAATATGGCATAAGTTACTTTGCAAAAGGAAAAGTCTAAGGACTTAAAGGCAATTAAAAGCTTAAAAACCAAAAATGGGTTTTTGTCTTGTGAACATGGCCTTAAGGTGGGGATCAAAATATCTTATATTTTGACTCCAAAGAAGAAAAATGGGAGAGAAGAGCAAAAGGAGAAAGAAGAGGAAGAGGAAGTGGAAGAAGAGAAGTTCAAGCAAAGCCAAACTAGGTATGGAAGTATGGATTTTAGCATGATTTGGTATAAGAATTACTTTGGTATGGATTGCTAGGGTTTCATTGGACAACGTGTTGGGGTTCCCTTCTCTAGGGTTTTGCTAGGCAAACATTCTAACTCTAGATTTAAGGGAAGTTTGGTTGAAAAAGCCCTAGTTGATAATGAGTAGATATGGAATCCTTCACAATTCCAAGGATTTGTAGAATTGGGTGAAGTTTTGGTATGAATCCTAGGATTCTTTTGCAAATTAAAAGTGTTTATGGAGTTGTTAGGAGGGATTCCATGTTAGTTTTTGATGAAGGATGCATTAGGAGCGATCTATGGATGAAAGTGCATGAAAAATGGGAGAAAATACACATTCTGGGCATTTTCGGGGGACATGTCTTAGAGTACACCTTGGTGTGTACCAGTACACCTTCGAAGCCCAGACATCTTTTAGGTACATTAGACATCATCTCAGTACACCACAATTACATTTTGACCCGAGGTTTGTATTTTAGCCATAACTTGCTCATTTCTTATCCGATTTGAGTGATTCAAATGGCTAATTAAAATAGACTTCAAGGAAAACCAAATATATGAAATATATACCTTCTAATTCTGACTCTAAGTGGCCCAAAAATTCACTCAAAATGGGGCCATGTGCAAGCCAGTTCGCATCGAGTTTGATCCTTAGAGTAGTCGAGTTGTTTGGACTGTGTGGCTTGAGTTCGGTGCTCCGAATTGGGTGATTCCAGTTGGAATAGAACCTAGAACCCTTATCACCTTAGCTTCAAATGAATATAAAGAACCAGGGTCAGGTATGAAGTTAAGCCTCCTGAAAAAAATAAGAAATTCAAACTGTTCCTAGTGTAATCCGGGTAAACCGACTAGTTTGGCATGAAAATGCCATAACTTTCGTTTGGATGATCCAATTGGAATGATTTCCCACACGATTTCTAAGTAAAATAGATTCCTTAAGAGGACTAGAATACATGAACGGGTGTGAATATATACTTAAGTATTCCTGTATAAGTAAATGAAATACCATATGTAGAGGCATGAAATAAGAAAGTATAGGAAATGCAAAATGTACAAATATGTTCATGAAACCACGAATTTGATATGAAACATGAAAACGAACTAAAATATGAACATATGAAATAGCAATATGTCATAAAAACATAGTAATGGCTAAGAATGCCTATTATAAGATAATGAGATTACGAACCCATATAATTGTAGAAACTACACAAGACCGGTTATTAAATGACACGACACTCTGTCTGATTAGTACTTTGGTACTCTGATTAGTGCTCGGCCTGCATGATTAGTACCCGGTACTCTGATTAATACTAGGCACTCTTGGTGAATGCCAGTCCTCTGACAGTGCCGGCCTCGGTGTGCGGTACTCCACGATTGAGTGCTCAGGCACTCTACGATTGAAATGCCCGGTACTCCCGGTGTGCTCGGCTTTTTCATCTGATAAGTGCTGACCTCCCCATCCCGATTAGTGCTCACGGCACTTAAAATGCTATATAGTATCTTGGTACTTATTGTCGCGTGTCTACTCATTAAAGTATTCTTGGTCTAGGAAGTCGACAGGTTATGATAAGACTAC
Organism: Tetrastigma voinierianum; assembly: GCA_016808115.1. Lineage (NCBI taxonomy): Eukaryota > Viridiplantae > Streptophyta > Magnoliopsida > Vitales > Vitaceae > Tetrastigma > Tetrastigma voinierianum. The sequence goes on along the minus strand of JAEQBH010001983.1, from coordinate 101,089 downwards.
GAATAAAGAATAAAAGAAAAGATCACGAATGTACCTCTTGTATGCGTACCTTGAGTACCCTCTGAGTACTCCTATATCTGATTAAGTCTTGTAGTACCTACGAGTACTCTTGTATCTGTAAAACAAGTATAAGATGCGTAAAGACAAGTACGTATTCATGTCTGATATAAGATCCGTAAGACAAGTATATGTTCAGTAATATACGTATAAGATCCGAAATACCAGAATAAGTATAAGTTCTGTAGTACCTACGGGTACTCCTGTATCTGAATAAGTTCTATAGTACCTACGGGTACTCCTGTCTCTGATTAAGTTCTGTAGTACCTACGGGTACTCTTGTATCTGATCGAGTTACGCCCAGTACCTCTGGTCACTCCTGTTATCTGAATAAAGTCCGGTCGTACCTCGGGTGCTCACGTATCTGAATAAGTTCTGTAGTACCTACGGGTACTCCTGTCTCTGATTAAGTTCTGTAGTACCTACGGGTACTCTTGTATCTGATCAAGTTCTGTAGTACCTACGGGTACTCCTGTATCTGAATAAGTCCAGTCGTACCTACGGGTACTTCCGTATAATGAATCTGTGTAGTACCTATGGGTACTTTTGTATACTAATAAGCTCTGTAACTCCTACGGGAGTCCCGAATGATAATAAGCCTGTTATAAGTATAAGTCCTGAATAGGAATAAGCTCTGTAACTCCTACGGGAGTCCCGAATGAACATACGTCTGTTATAAGTATAAGTTACGCATAAGGAAAATATTTGCAACTCCTACGGGAGATCCGAATAAGTATAAGTCCAATAGTACCTACAGGTACTCACGTATTGGTAAAACAAGTATAAGTCAGTGTAGTACTAAGGGTACTCGTATAAATAAAATCGTATAAGTCCAGTAGTACCTAAGGGTACTCTCGTATCAGTAAAATAAGTATAAGTCCGTACCTAAGGGTACTCTCGTATCAGTAAAATAAGTATAAGCTTTGTAGTACCCACGGGTACTCTTGTATCGGTAAAATAAGTATATGTATCTGTTATGATCTGTACCTGCTATGGAATAATGTCCATACACGATATGTATGCATTATAAGATCACGAAATACAAGAATAAGTTGTTAATACAAAGTATAAGTTCACAAGACCAGGATATGCTTGTGTATAAGTATAAGACGAATCACGAGTACGGTATAAGTTTTTGTAGTACTTACAGTACTTAATTATAAGAATAAGTTACTTAATACTAGTATACGTTCCGTCCTTATCTCATGGTACCTCTGGTACCTCGAATAAGTGTAAACTCCATTAGTATAAATTATAAGCTTTGTTGTACCTAAAGATTACTCTGTATAGCGTAAGTTCTGAACTCCCTCACGGGAGATTTGAGAGAGATATAAATGCGAGTATGTGGATAAGTGTCGGTCGTAGTCGAATATATATATATATATATATATATATATATATATATATATATATATATATATATATATATATATATATATATATATATATATGTCCTTTAAGAGTCCTTAATAAATTATCTCACGATACGATACGAGCATAGAGAGTATATGTCCTCACGGAGACAAGTATAAGTATATGTATAAGCTTAGTAAGGTATACGGGGAATGAAGATAAGTATGTCCCTACAGGTCAGGTATGAATAAGTCTGCTATAAGTGTAAGACTAAGTAAGTATAAGTTTATTTATAAGTATAAGTAAAAGTTCGATCCCACGTCTGAGAGATGTGAGCAGGCATAAGTTTGTTATAAGGATAAGTATGTATGCAAAATTGTTATATGATAACAAGTATGTGTATTGATGCGTATATGAACTCCTGAAGATTAGATATGCATTCTTTGTTTTATGTTATTTGTGATTAAGTATAAATGCATGTGTTTACATATAAGATATATTTCCACTAAAGCGTAAATCTCGTACGGGTTTTTAATCTAGGTGTAAGGTACGAAGACGTCGAAAACATCAGCATCTGGTAGGTGACACACGGTAGGGTTCATCACGAGTGGAGTCCTACACTGCAGATATGTAATTGGAATGTAAAGTTGTTTTGTATGTATAAATGAAATGGGACTACAGTTATATGTGTCTAGATTTTGATGGACATCCTGATTAAGTAGTTCTTTTGATTTGTATATAATATTTTGATTTTATTTATAAGATGTGGGCCATGCCCAGGTACCCGAGTTCGGTTTAAATCGGGTAAAGAGTCGGTATGTCGCACCCCGGAACTTCGGTGCGGATCCATGTCGGGTCGGATAGGGAATCGGGACGTGACAATGTGTGCTAAAGTAAATGACCACAGCTACCTCCTTTCCAGCTGCTTCCTTTATTTTGGTATGGGATCAATATTTGGTTTAAATGCATGATGTATGTGGACCCTACATTCCCACGGTAGCGCATTTCGCACAAATGGAAGGAAAATGTGGGTTGATTTTCGAATTTTAGAAAATCCGTCCCCGAGGAGGACAGTTTTTCCTTGGAGTCGCCACTTACTTTTGTTATTTTATAAAGGAAAACAGTAGAACAAAAGCCCCAATGACTCGGTATGGAAAAAGCGGTCTGCGAAAACTAGATTTTGGTCAGAAGTCAGATTACCTATCGAGAGAAGGTACACCTCATTGCTGGGTGCACCCTCTAGTGGGACTGGATCTCTACTAGTGAATTGGGTATGTAGGAGCATATGGGTCACGGATCGGATAGTCTCTAGGCTAAACATACTGACTTAGATCGGACAAGCCCTAATTTACTTTATCTAGCATGCTTAAAAACACTCAACCAAAGGGCAAATGGTGTGTACTGTGGTCCCACGTAGCCAGCTACATCAAGGTTGCTTCCAACAAACATAGCAAGCATGCATGACACCCAAACTGTAAGACCCGAGAAATTCCAAATTATGGAATAAGGGCAAAATCGTAATTTCGATTACAAAATTGAAATTTCAGCTAAAAAAATCCGTAATTTATTCTCTAAATCTCAGATGATGAAACGGATTTCACCGTTGGAATCGTCTCAAAAAATCTAGTTAGCACGTAAAATTTCGTAATGTTCCGAGACAGTCGGAGTTGGCACGTTTTTCGAGGCATCGTGTTTCGAGTGTCGTAAAACGATTTTCAATGCGACGAAAGTCACATATGACAAGTACTCATGTGCCATAAGTGGTATGAGTAGAGAAATAATGAAAATGGACGGCCGAGATAGAAGCGAAATGTCAAAGCGAGAAAGGGACATAAAGGTCATTTTTGGAAAAGTTAAGTCACAAAATGACAAATTAGTGAACATGACTCATCTTCTCCAAATAATAAAAGAGCAAAAAACGTGAAAATTGGGGAGGAGATGCAGTGAGTTCCAGTTTGAGAGATTTTAAGAGAGAGAGAGCACTTCTCTCTAAAAATACGGGCGTCAGACCTTCGGTGCCCGGGACAAGAAGGATGGCACTCTACGAAGGGCTTGGCGTAGTGCAGTTTGGGGAGTTTTCTCAAACTCCGAGAGGTAGGGGTTTCTCCCTACTTGGGTTTTACGCTTTATTTAAGTGTTCTACAATGCTTCGATTTGCTTGAGGCCTTGAATGGCCGTTTGATCGGTTCCAAAGCTTGGAACCGAGATGTTGGATTTTGAAACCCATGTGGACGGTCGTGAAATCCACGCGAATAGGTTCCTAGTTTGTGCATTTGTGTGAAAATGTGCTTTACGATGTGTATGGCGAGAATCGCATTTGAAATACGGGTTCCACAAAGTGAACCGATAAATTATGTCTTGATAGGAACAGTAACCTAGGGTTTCGCATTCGAAGCGTAGTCACGAAAATATATATTTTTGTGAAAATATGTGTTTATTCAGTGATTTAAATTAAATTGCTCGTGTATGATCATTAGCCCCGAATTTGGTACGATGTGGAAATGTGGAATTTACATGACATGATTGCTGTGAATTGAATGTTTTTAAATATATGCATGTTTATATATTTATGTAGATAGGCGTATTGAGGTGGCATACATGCATTCCATATGCCTTTTGGAACATCCTAGGACTATAGGAGTTAGTCGTAAGGATGAGTCTGAAAATGGTTGGAGGGTAGTCTAAAATGTGGTGCTCGGAGGGTAGTCAAATTTAAAATGTCTCCGATCGTCGGATGACTACGATTGATATTCATCGGAGAGAGGCAGTCACGAACAAATAATATATCAATCGTCGGACGGCTTGTGATATATATACATGAAGGGTTGTCCACTAATACAAAACAATAATTCTCATACGAGACTTAGGCGAGTGTGAGAGAATTCGATGAGACTCGGGATCCCGAGTTGGTCATGTAGACATTCAAGTAGGATCATGCATTTGCTTGAATGTATGTTTGTTACTAGACATTGCCTTTGCACTTAGGTGGAGAGTAGCCCGCTTAGGGCGATTCCCTGCGAGCGTGCTTCGCCTGTCGAGGATATCTTTACGGTACGGGGAGCGTGCGAGGACGGCTGAATCCTAGAGACCGATTAGAAGAAAGCCGGGTAGTGGCTTTGATGTATACATGTATTAGAACTTTTTAAGTTTAATGTATGTATCGTATAAGAGTAAAATATTATACTCTTAGAACTATTGAATATAGTTGGTATGTTTTTATAGATATTGTAGTATGGGCCCAAGAGGCCGTTTTTATCCATATTTGTATCATTGTGATTATATTGGACTGCTTGGGATAGGTTTCATGCAGGTGTATTTGGGTAGAGCTTCAGTATAAAGGAGACTACGCAGATTTTACTGAAGTGGCGTCGGGTAACGAGCATCCACTTGTATTCGCGAGGTTGACGGGTAGTCAACGGAACCCAGGTTTGGGGTGTCACCTGAAACACAAAGCATCCATGTAAATTCATTAACCAACATTAAAGCACATAAGCGGTCCCTAGCCCAGCGTGCCAAAAGGTGTCAAAAGGCTGAATGCATCATAAATGTCAAAATCCAAACACCATGTACGCATATGAATACAAATACCAACGCCTAAGCATGTACCTGAGGTCCCTAGCCATGCACAGAAGGAATAGTTAGGGCAAATAGTACATCATACATCATGCATTTAAAACCAAATATTGGATCCCATACCAAAAGAAAGAGGCGGTGAAAGAGGTAAGTGGTTTGCTTACTTTAGCACACATTCCCTTTAAAATCCTACAAACCAAAACCATGCCCACAAATCCCACATTTGCCCACTACCCCCACTTTGTTCCAAGCCGGCGAACTCAGACCTAAAGTCAGCCTACGGGTTCCTTGGGGCAACTAAGAGCACGCCATAATAGATTCGGAACTGAAACATGCTAAAATGAAATTGCCCATGAGGTATCTTACTGCTTCGGTTGAATCGGTTCTCAACAAGTCCAAACGATTGAAAAATTCTGAAACTTTGTCAGAAAATTTCTCACGAGTCAGGGAATCCCAACAAAACAAAGCGGAGTGTAATTCGACTACGAATGACAGAACCAATATAAACAAAGCAAAGTACCCAAAGCGCCATTCGGAAAACCCTAACCCGATGAACCGGCTAGTTCGGTTTCAACCTGCCAATTTGTTGATAAAAGATCTCAAACTTGTCAGAACTTTTCTCACAGAGTCAGGAATCTAACAAGACAAATGGAGTGCAATTCCGACTCTGAATGACCAAGAAACAACACAAACAAAGCAAACTACTAGCTGCCATTCGGAAAACCTAACTGATAGGCTTAGAACCATTCGGTTCCCAACCAGTCTAGACTGTTGAGAAAAGATCTCAAACTTGTCATAAATTTTCTAAAAGATTCAGGAATCTAACAGACAAGCGGAGTGCAATTCCGACTCGAATGACCAGAACCAGCACAAACAAGCAGCTACCCAAACTGATATTCCGGAAGCCTAGCAATGAGCCGGCTCATTCGGTTTCCCAACCAGTCTAGGCCCCATTTGAAAGATCTCAAACTTGTCAGAAATTTTCTCACAGAGTCCAGGAATAAAAACAAACGGAGTGCAATTCAACTCCGAATGACCAGAACCAACACAAACAAAGCCTTAAAGCGCTTTTCTAAAAAACTAAACTTCATGAACCAAATGATCCGGTTTCCTAACCAGTTGAGCTGGTTGGGAATAATTCTCAAAATGGTCATAGCCTTCCTCAAGGAGTCAGGAATCTAAAAAAACAAACGGTGATTGATTCTCAGCTCGGATTGGTGAGCCCATGCAAAACAATCAGTTGTTTTCTAAAGCGGAATTTGCCAGCTGTTGAGCAAACCAACTACGTATGAGCGTGAAAACCGATTCAAATGGTTGAGAAAAACATAAATTTGGTCAGAATATCCCAGCAAAAGTGGGGAAACTAATAAACAAACGGTGCATCGATTCTCAACTCGGTTAATTTGAGAACCAACCGAAACACAATCCATTGTTTTCTAAAATGGGGTACTTGGCGGGAAGCATTGGCTTAGGCTCTCACGTGTGAAAGTGAAAACCCGGTTCAAATGGTTGAGGAAAACCTCAAATTTAGTCAGAATGTCCCTTAAAGAATAGAGTGGAGCAGTGCATTTCTTACTCGCTACAAACGCGGAAAGAAACCAAGCTAAGCATCAGGAAAATCATCAAATGTGCGTCAGGAGCCGGAAAAGTGCCCCTCAAGGTCCTTCCCTTTGATCTTTCTCTCCTTTTGTACCGATTCCCACCTGTTCTGAAATTCTGAGGTGTTTTCCACCTTCAAGCTTTGGAAAGAATTGATCGGTCTCGGAATTAAGCTTCCTATTAACTCCCTCCCTCGTTTTCCATACAGGCTGGAATATCTTAAGTTTCGACTTGCTTCCTGCCTCAGGAAATATCATGGATTCATGGTGGGCTGCATGTAACAAGCGAGGCCCAAAATGGACCCACAATACTGCCCTTGGTCGAGCTGGAGCTTATGGGCCGAACCATATGGGATTTGGGCTCGAAATCACAAAACGGCGCTCCACAAGGCGGGCTAGCTGATTGAACCAGATGCCAACCAGTCAGGCCAGTTGAGGGGAAAATTATGAAATTTTTGAAAATTTTCCCTGAAGAATAGGAGACCAACAAAAAAGCGGTGCACCATTCCAAGTCTGGATGAGAGTGTAGTCGAAACGAGGAGGAGTGCTCACGAAATCACCCAAAAAACGGTGTTACTTATGCGTCTTTGCCTTGATGAACCAGTCAAACCAATTGGTCAAACAGTTGAAAAAAAATTATGAATTTTTAACATAATCTCCTTGGCAAATGAGTCAACAAACAAGCGGTGAACAATTACGAGTTCGAACAAGGGAGATCTGATCGAAACAATCTCAAGTGCTCAATTTGTATATAATAAACTTTGAGTTAGGCTAAAACCTCGAGGCCCCACTTGCCTATAGCACAATGCCAACTAAAAAAAATAATCATGATGACACTCTAAAGTGAGACTACATACTCCTTTCGTGGATCACATACAAGCCACAGAGGCTCGAGCGGCCAAACCTAAAAAGGGCCACTAATGGTGTTATATGAAAGCGATGGGTGAGTGCTTGACCACACCCATAGGATAAATGCAAGTGTTGAGGGGCAAATTGAAGTCTACAAATATGCCCCCCTCTTGATGGGAGTGAATGAGCAGTGAATGTTAGGTGCGAGGTAGTGCAAAGAGTGGAAATGAATTCTAGTGAAGAACCCAATTGACTGACAATTTTGTCCCCTTACCTGAAGTCTGAGAGGTTAACTTGAAGACAGTCGCTCTGATTGAAGAACTTAAAGAAAACTAGGTACGATGCCATGGAAGATGAGTGATCCGGGCACAATGCCGGAAAAGATAATGAAATCCGGGGGCGATGTCGGAGAGGTGAAATCAGAGGCTGACGCTACGGAAGGGTCAGAGCAGAAGTATCGGATAAGGTTGGATCCGGGTGAGTATTGGAAATGGTAGAATCACGGAGGTGTCGGAGTGGAATCCGGCGAGTGCAGGAAAGGGTAGAATAGAGCAAGTTCAGAGAAATAGAAATCAGTAGTACGAGAAAGGTATAATCAGGGTGAGTCTGGAAAGGTGGGATCATGGCGATCTTAGGAAATGGTAGAATCTGGTGAGAGTATCGAAAAGGTAGGATCAGGAGCGAGTCTGCAGGAAGGTAGGATCGAGGGAGAGTGAAAGGTAGGATCCGGCGAGTGTCGGAGAAGGTAAAATCCCGGCGATCTGCAGAAATGTAGTATCAGGGCCAGTGTCGGAAATAGAAATCGAGTCAGGAAGGTAGAATGGGGTGAGTGCAGGGAAGGAAAATCAGGGTGAATAGGAAAAATAGAAATGCAGGCGAGTACTAGAGAGGGTCCGGGCAAGTCTTAGGGAGGAAGGATCGGAGGAAGGGGTAGAATCAGAGACGAGTTAGAAAGAGTAGAATCCGGTGAGTCACTAGGAAGGTAGAATCGAGTTGAGTGCGGGAAGGGAAAATCACAGTGAGTATTGGAAGGTAGGATCAGGGCGTCTGGGAAGGTAAAATCGAATTGAGTCTTGGAAGGTAGAAATGCGGGCAAGTTCGAAATGGGGATCTGGCGAGTGCAGGGAAGGTAGGATCGGGGAGAGTGCAGGAAGGTAAAAATCAGGGTGAGTCAGGAAGGTAGGATCAGGGCGAGTGCACGAAATGGGATCGGAAGATCACTAGGAATGTGGGATCGGGCGAGTTAGGAAGGTAGAAATCTGGCGAGTGCCAGAAGAGAGGGCCGGGCGAGTGCAGGGAATGGTGGGATCAGGCGAGTGTCGTGGAAAAATAGAAATACGGGCGAGTACCGGAGAAGGGTCAGGCGAGTGCAGGAGGAAGGAAGAAGGGGTAGAATACGAGGCGAAATGCAGGAGGGCACAGTTAAAAGGGATAGGGGATGCCAAAACTAAGGCTCTAGACGAACTAAACTGAATGGGGATGACCTAAAACGAAACCTAGAGCATAATGGGGAGACTTAGGATGTAACCGTTGAGATACTGACCTTGATGACAAAAAAGGTATGCCCCAGTGTGACGTCAGAAAGTGCTAATAAAATGACAAGCGAGAAAAACACAAACACCACTAACAAGATGGAAAAGAAGTGCGCTGTAGGACAATCTCTAAATGTGACCAATTGAAAGAAAGAGAGGTTATGCTGATCCTAGGGTATCAATGCCATGTCAAAATCCCATAACTGCACATGCGGTCAAAGTCAGAGAGCTGAAAACATCACAATCATTCATTCATTGAAAAATCATCATTTTATTTCACAACATCGATATCCACAAAAGCGATATAGGGTATGCCCCGATGTGCACCTATTGAGTTGGCGAATATGAGCAAATCTTACAGGCCTTAGAAGAACTATGCTTTGTATGAAGTAACCCAGCGCATATGAGCATACTCGAACTTTGATGCAGAAACATCTACAGCGAAATGGGTGCACTTGATGTACATGCGTAAGAGCGCGAACTGACACGAAAGATGGAGATATGCCCGGTGTGAATGTGTCAAACGTAAGCTAAGATGTTATCAATGGCCCCCGATTCTACGTGTCATCGTATCTAATCATGGTTGAGGTAAACAAAGCTGAATGGAAGCGATATGTGACCCTCGATACTCCCCGAGAGCAGAGACACAGTCGACATCAGTACTGTCCAGTGAAGCGGAACGCATTGCATTATAAAATCTTGAAGCTTAAACACGAGATCTGTGGTCTCAAGGTGGTCTTAATGCTCGGACCGTAATGTAGGCCAGGGGTGAAGGTGAATGACATGATGGGGAAACAAAGGCCCCGAATACCCGATAAATGCTCCCAGACCACATGCGCGGAATGTGAATATCAGGGATCATGTGAGCAAGGTGACTCAACCAACATCCGAATGAACAATGTGAAATGATAAGTGAAGTGCACCAAAGGACACATCGCTTAAGAGCGAGACGGCGATCGATAAGGTAGAAGAGGCGAAAGGGATAAGAAAAATGATGAATGGATAAAGCGAAAAAAAAAAACAAAATTTGGGATCTGAGAATGTGTGCGACAGCGGCGAACAGCTGCGTCCCGAGAGCGTCAAGTCAAAAGCAAGTCACTATAAGATGGGAGTGGTGATGCGGTAATGATCCTGGGGACCTGGTCACGAAATCAAACCTCATACCCAGTATTATTTTCGATCCATGGAGAAAGATCGTACAAATGCTCACTCGACCTCGGAGAATAATAAATCTCATACATTTGCCGGTTTTCCTTGGTGTTGATGTGTGACCTCTTTTGCTTCCCATTTCTTTTCTTCAGGTTGCGACCTCAGTTCTACGTTGCAAAGAATTTCCTTCTTCCCACCTATTTTCCAGGTCGCGACATCAAGGGTGGTGTAGCCTCAGTTTCTTACTGGCTCACTGCGGTCGCTGACCTTAATGAGTGGTAGCGACATCATTTACGATCCTCGGTTCGTGGCAAGTCTTCCTGTTGCATTTCTGAAGTTTGGCCCCTCCTTTAAATTCTTTTTTTTTTTTTTTTTTTGTTGCACTTTGAATCTTCACATTTTCATGTGAGACATTCAATTAGTGTCGCGACATGAAATCATTGCATTTAAAAACTAGTTGCAACCTCTTTCTTTTGCAAAGCCTCTCTTATGGCTTCATAGGCGGATGCTTGTCGCGACTTGGTGGTGCGACATCATTCATATCTTTTGGTGTCGCGACATCAAAGTGATATCCACGACTTGAATTTCTTCCTTTGACTAATTTCCTTTAGTCTCGGCTACGTTTTCTTTGCCTTGACCTCCTTCTTTGAGTCACGACTTCACTTGTTCGAGTTTTCTATTTCTTCTTGAGCGAATCTATTGATGTAAAGTGACTTGGAATTCTTTAGAGCGAGCATTCTGTCGCGACTTAAATTTTCATTTGTGACCTCAATTCTGCTGCAGGCTGATTTCTTCCGATTTTTGCTAAGATTTGAGCTTCTGCTGTATTTTCCTAGCAAAATGAAATTTGAGTAAAATATCCACATTAACTGACAAATCAACATTTATCTCTTAATATACTCAGAAAAATGGATTAAAAATCTAATGAGTTTTTGGACTCATCAATGACATAAAGCGGAGCCAACTATTCAAGGATCTGATTCTATCAAGTTAAACCACAATTTAAATAACAAGATAAAATGATAAATGCCTCATGTATATAAACATATAATGACAATGTATATACCACTAAGGCTGAGCATATCACTAACAATCTTCAATGGTTTCGTGTTCATGAAACACGACGTCTCTGCTTTTGACTATCTTTTGCTTCTCTGAATCCCATAGCCTGTAGCCGAACTTCTCATCTCCATATTCGATGAAAATGCACGAGGTTGCTTTATCATCAAGCTTCGTTCTTTGCTCCTTTGGTATATGTATGAATGCTTTGCATCCAAACACCTTCAAATGAGAGTATGAAACATCTAATCAAGGGAAAGGGATAAACCCATAGATCTGGAGGTTGAGCCACCATTTAAGTAGTAGAACTTAGCTAATATCACGAGGAAGGTGGTAAAGTTACGCTGTCAACGAGAAATGGGTGTGAGTATTGAAAATCTGCGGATCTTGAAGAGAATGTAGATCAAGTTATTTGGTTTTGATATTGTCTTAGAGAAGCGAGGATATTAATCAGTGAAAACGGAGAGATCGATTCAATATTTAGAAGTCTTGGACAAAAATCAGATCCATACACATAGAGCAAAGTAATGGATATAGTCTTTGGAATTAGCATTCCATTGTATTTCATTGATAGTTTTCGTTTCTCACGATGGCGATTCAAACCATTCTTTTATGTACAATTTATTTTAGTCATTCATTTTTGTTTTAGTTTAATTTGAGCATATTCAGTAGTATAGATTTTATTTTGTTTCGATAAAATTTTCCTTTATGAGTTTTGAGTCGATAGTAATTTTAGTAGTTGGGGTAGTTGATCTGTAATTCGCTATCAATCTCTGTGGGAATGATACCTGGACTTACATTCAGATTTACTACTTGTATGACTGTCTTTGTGGCGACCCCCACCCTCGGGTGCGGGCCCCACCTATTCGACTTTTGGTGGGACCCTCGGCCTCGTAGACCACATATCCTTAGGGACCTCGGCTACCATGGCTGCCTCGAGACACGGGACCTAGGGCTTAAGTACCCCGAGTTCTTGCGTGGTGGGTGCACCAGGCGGACTGGTGGCTCGGTTGAGGTGCCCATGCGTGGGCTGGCCTGGAATCCGATTCAATGTGAGCAGAAGATAAGGTGGTCGTGGCCCTACCAAAGTCGAGGAGTAAGTGAGACGCCGCACCGTGAAGACAAATCTAACCTAAAGCGCCTTTTGTTGTGGGCGACCCACCACCGGTGCGGGCCCCACCTGTCGGCTTTTGAGGTGGACCCAGGCCTGGTAGACCACATATCCCTTAGGGACCTCCGCTCGCGGCTTAAGCCTCGAGACACCGGGACCTGGGAGGCTTGTCTGCCGAGAGTTAGCACCGTAGTGGGTACCAAGCCCCCCGAGCCTGGTAGCTCGGGTTGGTAGCAGGATGCTTCCCTAAGATGGCTCTTGGTGACGGGTTTCGAATCCTTGCGGAGGCGAAAGACCACCGTGACGGGGATATCCTAGTAGTGAGAGAACCATCTAGGACAGGGGTGACGATGGGCTCCACCCTTGGGTGGGCCCCGGGGTGGGGACCTCACAATAAAAGGCGCCTTTTATTGACGAGCCCCCACCTCGGGTCTGGGCCTGTCGACTTTTTGGTGGACCCAGGCCTCGGCCGACCACCTTATCCTTAGGGACCTCCCAACCTTTACCATGGCTCGCCTCGAGACTGGGACACAGGGCTTAAGTACCCAAGTTCTTGCGTAGTGAATTTTGATGGGCTATTAGCTCGGTTGGTGCCTGCGTGGAACAGATCTCTTCTGGAGTCAAAATGGAAGAATCTAAGTGGGTGATCGTGACGAGAGTCCTGAAAATCAGAAAGCAGACGCACCAGTGGAGAATAAATCACACTTAAGTTCAGGGAAGGCTGGGATGCGCATTTATCTCGATGGGTTCGCCTGCAACAAACGAGTTATCAATCTAGTATAGGCATGGCTCCATTTGAGCATTGTATGGCCGGAGACATCGTACTCCGTATCTTTGGGATGAAGTAGGAAGAGGGCGTGGGCCCAGGGTCATCAGATTACCTTAGATAAGATCCAGATTGTCCGAGACAGACTCAAGATAGCCAGGAACAGACAGAAAAGTTATGCGGACAAACGCCGTAGGGATCTACAGTTTAAGGAAAGTGGACGATAGGGTCTTCCTCAAAGTTTCCCCTTGAAAAGGTATCCTCTTTATATTAGTTTTGTTCATTTCGAGGACGAAATGTTCTTAAGGAGGGAGGATTTGTAACACCTGATCTCGAGATGAGGTGTGCGGTGTATAGCAGCCATGTGTATAGAGCTTCATGAGTGAATTTAGTGCCATAATAGAATTTTGAAAGTTATTTTAAGGGTGAAATTTTAAAGTTTTCAAAGAATTGTGGCACTTTATGATAAGGAAAGTGGAGGGTAAGTATAATTAATGGAAGTTTTAAATAGTAAAATAATAATAATAAATTGTCAAAATGATCTGGGGAAGTCTCGAAAATTCTCTAGATCTCGGATGGCGAAGCGATTTGTCTTGGATTAAAAGTTCGGTCTCGCGAAATCTAATAGCCCGGAAAGTTTAGTTAAATTAAAGACAATTCCCTAGGAATATTTTGCAATTTCTAGGCGACTTGGGTTTAGAGTGAAATTGAAAGCGGGTTTTGAAAATCTCGAAAGCAAAATCAGGCATATTTAAAAGAATATTCAATTGGGATAAATAAAATTTTTGAGACAAAAATGGACTGAATAGGGTAATAGAAATTATTTATCTAAATAATAATAATAATAATTAATGAAAAGAATAATTAAAAAAAACGAAAATAAAAAAAGAAATGAAAAGCAAACGTAAAGGAGAAGACGGAATTGAACGCGTGGAGAGAGAGCGTCCAGTGGAGAGAGGCGATTTTTCTTTTTTTATTTTCTCTCTGTTCTTTCTCGGTTACGAAAATTGGGCCAAGTAGGTTTCGTGACGAAGAGCAAAATTGAATGTGAAGAGGAGGCTGCAGCATGGAATAAATATCTTAGCCTTTGTCAAACTTTAAGGTAGAAAGATTTGTCTTGTGTTGCTTTCAAGTTTAAAGGCTATATAATGAACTGAAATTTTCTTAGAGGTAGTGAAAGGTCGTAAACTTTAGTCCCAAAATTTTAGGCGAGTTTAGGAATTTTCTGGAATTTTTGGAATTGTGTTCGGATGAGTCAGGCTAGTTTTCAAGTTGTTTATGGAATGGAGTTTTGATTGAAATTTGAAGTATAGATAGATTAGTGGGACAGAATTTTCAAAAATGTTTCGGGTATTTTTAGACTATATGGAAAGTCCCTTCAGTCAAAAGTTGACTAAAACAGATAGTTTTTATAGGGCATTTAATGTGTATGGACATTTTGGTCAATTTCACATCATATTATCGATGTCATTATCGAATAGGACTAGCACGTAAAGTTTTGTTAGAATCGAAGTTCGTTCGATATAGTCGCTTTGAAAGTCCTGTGTATGTTTTATGGTTAAAGCGTTAAGGCGAGGGCATTTAATTTGAATGGTGTGTAGGCAATTTGAGCATCCGACGAGAATCTAAAGTGTAGTGAGATTTGAAAAATTAGTGGAAAAAAGGTAGTACTTTCGAATCATTTCTAAAGAAAGTGTTTAAATTACAAGTTTGTAAAGTGCTTTGAAAATATAGATTTATAAACATTTTTATTACCTCCCGATTGTTATCTTTCGGCCAGAAAAGTTCGATTTCGGTATTTAAGAAAGCGATTTTGGCGGTTTAGCAAAACCACTAGATGGCCACGACTCGGTTCCGGTCGGATGTATTTCGGATTGTGCGTAGCCGTATTATATGGGGATATTATGACTAACTACTATTGCACAGTCGGCGAATTTGGGGTTAGACTAAGCATATATTTATATAGTGAGTCGCCCTGCGCACATTCGAGGTATATAGTTAGCGGGCTGTGCCTTGTGACTGAAGGTGTTGAGTTTGGGGTTCCGTCAGGAATTTCTGATCTAGGGTTCCATTATGCTATAGATCCGCCCAGTGTTCTGGGACCATCTTGGCCAGGGTAGTGTTAGGGGTTCACTACAGATGCCGGGTTAGAGGTTAGAGGCATCACTTCTAGAATTATTTCAGAAATGGGCCACGATGGTTGGTACTTGTTTCTGCAGTATAGCACTTCGGATAACCACCCTTTGAAACACTTTTCATCGACGAGAAATAGTTTTGAGCAGATTTATTGTGAATTAGTTTTTAGAGCAGTTTTTAGCGACAAAAGCAGGTTTCAATAAGCGAAATGGTTGATTTTCGGACCGGTTTTGAAATGGTTTTCATAGGAAAAACTTCAGTTTCTCGTAAGCAGTTTACAGCATTTACATCACTGATTCCCTTTCATATTAGGGTACAAACGAACCATGGCATTTAAGACTTATAGTACTCAGGCCGTTTGGCTCACAGGTTTGTTTTTAAAATAATTTTTGGTGCGAGGTCTTTGGCTAGAAAGATCTTTCCGGGATTCTCGATCTAGATCTTTGTATTTAATGATTATATATAAGATAAGGTGTAAATTAAACTTAAGTAAAAGTTAAAATGTGGCATTTTGTATATGTAAATATCTTTTGTAAAATATGCATCCATGGTTTGAGAAAACGAGGTTGCGATAGAGTATGTTTGATTAATTCGTATCTTATATTTTGAGGAGGGACGAGAGGGTCCTTTATGATTAATAGTTGGATTTTTGGAAAATATTGGGAGTGTAATTGTTTATATACAATTGATTTTTGTATTTTGGGCTTGACCAGTGCGTCATTATCTTCTTGGGATTTTAGCTAAATCTAAAAGGTGTGATTTTGATAGAAAAGTGAAAATTTTATAGCCAGCGTTTTCCAAAATGCGGTTTCAAGGTTTTAACGGCAGCTTCATGGTAACTTGTCGGTCGAGGCGAGCTTGGCTGGGAGGTTCTTGTGGAGTTCTTGGCGATTTCTGTCCTTGGAAGGGATTACGTCATGTGCACTTGCGTGTCATAGGCCCCGAACCCTTATTTTTTATCTGAACATTAAGAGAAAATTATTTTAGTAGTAAAATTATCCAAAATGACATGGGTATAAGAGAGCGCCAAGGCTCTTGTAGGCGTGTTATTTGAGGGTTTAGATACATATGAAAAGGCAAACAAGTTTTTATGTAGTTTGCGTGATTAAGTTAATTAGATCCAATATCGACCAAAGAAGGAAATACTAATTTGGACATTTTTAAGAAAGAACAAAAATAGCTTTTCAAGCAGTGGCTACATCAGCCACTAATTTCCTAACAACGAGTTGGAAATATTTGTTTAGTTTGACTAATCTGATAATACAGTGTGTTTTGATTACAGGAAAACCTTTAATGCATAGGAAGCGAGATTCGACTGATTCCGGCTGAGACGAATTGGAGAGAACACTTCGAGCTTAAGAAGACAAAAGACTGAGAGGCATAGCTATGGCGGAAGAGAGACATGACGAAGCAGGAGGAACGAGGAGGGACGACCAGAAGGCCCCATTCTTACGACACGATGGAGGATTTCTAGAGGCCTATTATTCGGGAAGAATGATACGCAATCGGACGACCTCTTGTGGATGCAAATAATTTTTGAACTAAAGCGGCCATGAATTACAATGGTTCAGCAACATCAGTTTACTGGTCATCCCACCGAAGACCTAAATGAACACCTGGGAAGATTTCTCAGAATGGCGAATATAGTAGAGCTGAATGGTGTGAGGCCAGAGGTGATAAAGTTGCATCTCTTCCCATTTTCTTTGAGAGACATAGCAGCCACATGGTATGAATCATTACCATATGGTTCTGTTGATACTTGGAAAGAGTTAGTAAAGCTTTCTTAGGCGGAGATTCTTTGTCTACCATGAGGAGAAGGCGAGATAATAGTATTCCAAGCAGGGAAGATGAGCCTATATCGCTTGGGAAAGATTGAGGTTGCTGAAGAGGTGCCCGATGCATGGAATAGATTTGAAGACCCAGATGTACATAGTGTATCATGCTTTAAATGATACATCTAAGGGCATTATCAATGCTTCATGCTGTGGAGCATTCAAACGAAAAAGTGCTGAAGAGGCGAGAGATCTGATCGAAGATTTAGCAAATTGCAATATGAAAGCTCCATCGAGTTTTTAAGAGAATATGAGAGGAAGGGGTCATGGGTAGGTAAGATGACAACCATGGAAGCAAAGTTGGATGCCATAATGCATAGGATGGACAAACAAGAGAGAAAGATGCACACTACTCATGAAATAGGAGCAGTGGAAAGAGAACTAATGAAAAGAAGTGTTGGCGTATATGAGGAAGAACATTCTTATGGTCTTGAGGGGTTAAGTACGTGAATGAGCAAAGTTATCATTTCAAGCCAAATCTAACACCGCCCACACACACTCTGATCATTATTTTGAGGAACCATGAGGAATTTCTCATATGGTGGAGGGGCCTTTACGGCCAGGCGGGGATGACATCTCAGTAGGGATATCGAAGCCACGAGGTTCGAGCGGCCTGAGTTGAAGCGAAATGAATATCGGGGTCGGAGGAGAACCCTGACCATTTGAAGAACAAATCATGCAGTTCTTAGGGAATAACAAGAATATTACAATTCCATGAACAAAAACTATCGACTTGGAAGCTTTCCAGAGTCGATGCTCACATGTTCAGGAAGAATGCTAGTGCCTCATTAAAGAAAATTTAGAACCGCAGTAGAGTATTTGGCCACACAAATATGCGAGGAAGCGGTACATTCCACAGTAGCACTCGGAGAAAAGAACCAGGCGCATGTGATTCAATTAAGAAGTGGGAAGGATTTGGCCCGACCATGAAGCGAAGGAAAGAGGGCGAGAAGGAAGAAGAAGAGCATTTAGATTGGCTTGAAGAGTAATGACCGAAAAAGAAGGAGAATTACCGGCATATACACAACGTGCCATTCCCACAGGAGACTTCGGAAGTGAAGAAGAGCAGGTTTTCTAAATTCTTGGATATTTTCAAGAAAAGAATGAAATAAATATTCCATTCTTGGAGGTGATCGACCCGAATGCCTCTTTATCACAAAATTTACGAAGGAGATATTGACGAAAAGAAAGATAGCTGAGGGAGGGTATAGTGCTTGAGTTGCTACTTGCGGTGCCATTTATCAACGAGCTCTAGCAAAGATGAAAGACCACGGCGGTTTCACCCATTCCACTGCTCCATGAGAATCACAGATTCAAGAAACTTTATGTGATTACGGCGCAGTAGATTTAATGCCTCTATCGAGTGGTGCGAGACTTAGTTAGAGACTTGCAGCCCGGCGATTACATTCTGAATGGGCGATGGTCATGCGCCTGACAGGAAGGCATTAGAAGATGTACTTGTCGAGGTTAGGAAATTCATTTTCCCGGTGGATTTGTTATCATGCGGATGGAAGAAGATACGAGTTCCTTTGTTCTTGGGAAGGCCTTTCTTAGCAAACGGGGCTGCTAACCAGTAGACGTGCGGAAAGGTGGGCCGACGTCGAGTTGGGGATGAGCGGTCACGGAGTTTAATATTAATAGAATTCTGGAACATCCTAATGTAGGGGGACGGTTGTATGTTTTGTAAGAAACAATAGCTTTCTGATGATGAATTGAATCCGATTGTATCATTGACACTCTTATCGATGAAATTGAGATGAATTTAGTACTGAGCTTTGGTGTGAAGTATTGCCTTGATTGTGTTTAACAAGGAAACAGTCTCTAGTATACATGAAAACAGTCAAGATGAGTGCGACGAGCAGCAAGCTCATGAAGCGGGAAACTAGTGCGAAGGGCTAACATTGAAAGAATTGCCTAGTCATTTTAAAATATGAGTTTTAGAACCAAAAAGAAAACCAGGTTATCATATCGGTACACATTGGCGAAGGCGAGAAAAGCAGAGATTCTTTGGTAATTCTAAGGAAATACAAGGAAGCAATTGCTTGGTCCATTGAAGATCTGAAGGGTATTAGTCCCTCTATTTGTATGCACAAAATATTGCTGGAAGATAATGCAAAAACTTCTATTGAGCATCAAAGGAGGCTGAACCCAGTGATGAAAGAAGTTGTCAGAAAAGAAGTTACGAGAAATGGTTTAAATACGAGGTTTATATATGCTATATCGGATAGTTCTTGGGTAAGCCTGGTACATGTGGTTCCCGAAGGTGGATTCCTTTGTGATCGAAATGAAAGAATGAACTGATTCTACAAGAGCGACGGGATGGAGGGTGTGTATTGACTCTGAAAGTTAGATACTCTGACGAAAGGATCATTTTTCCCTGCCTTTCATTGATCGGATCTTTGGATAGGTTAGCAGAACACCCTCATTACTGTTTTCTTGATGGATACTCACGGATATAACCAAATTGCTATTGCACACGAAGTCGGAGAAAACCACTTTTATGCCCATTTGGTACTTTTGCTTTTAGGAGAATGCCATTTGGTTTGTATAATGCTCTGGTACCTTCGAATGCGTGATGTCTATATTTTCTTATACAGCGAGGAAAGTTATAGAGATCTTCATGGATGATTTTACGGTGTATGGATCAGGTTGAGCGATACACTTTATAACTTTGGGGGTGATGCTTGAAGGTCTTGGCAATGAGAATGCGCTCGAATTGGGAAAAATGCCATTTATGGTTCTGAGGAAGGAATTGTCTTGAGACACATGATTTCTACACAACAATGTGGCTCGAGAAAAGGTGCAGAAAAAATGTGCAAAAGTTTCAATTATAAGAAACCTAATACCACCCACTTACGCCAAGGGAACTGCAAAGTTTCTAGACATGCTGGGATTTTATAGAAGATTTATCAGAGATTTCTCAAAATTGCTAGACCACTATGCAGATTGTTGGAAAAAGATACTAAATTCCATTTTGATGGAATCTCGCCATGTTATTTAAGAAATCACAAACCAGATTAGTCATAGCAAGCCCCCACTCATAAAACGATTGAACAGAGAATTTTTTTAATCATGTGTATGTACAGATTTTGCAATGGGGAGATATATTGGGATAGAAAGATGAAAAATGTTCAAGGCCATCTACTATGCAAACCTTAATGTTAATAAGAAAATTATTTAACACATCAAAAGAATGCAGCAATAGTATTTGCATGAAAAGTTCAGCCATACTAGGTCCCTGGCTGTTATATATATTCACTGGATCATGCAGTACTTAAAATATCTAATGGCTAAGAAAGAAGCAAAGCTAAGATTGATCTGTGCGGGTGCTATTATTGCAGCCGAAGTTGATTTGGAATGAAAGATTAGGTATGGCAGCATGAATGATACTTCATCACTGTCAAGAGAAACTGGACTGCAGGAAGAAAGCACAGAAGAGCACAAAATTCTTCCTTCATATGGAGCACAGATTTCTGTACTATCACCCTAATCACCTCTGATACTCAGAAGTTGCAGAACCCATTATGAATTCATGCCACTGTGACCACTGCCACCAAACGTGTAGAAAAAGCTCAAGAATTAGAAGAAGATAGCAAAATCATATCCTGGATTTAATCTATTATTGTTTAAAAAGAGGAGCTGATCTGATTATGGTGATGTAAAATTTAAGGTGAGCAAAAACGATTTGAAAGAACGTCACATGATCACCCAGAGGATACTTGTGAGATAATAACATAAAATCTCTCCAATGTGGATTCACATCACTACAACACTTTGAAAGATTACTGAAGGTTAAGTCAGCAAAGATCAACAAAAAGAAGGGAATATCACTAAAGGCATGAGATGCCCTACATATCCCCGTGGTGCGTTTGAAACATGATGTATGTAATGGATTTTATGGATCTTCAGCTTTATTTGCAATATGATAAGATACTTCTGAATGAATATAACAAAATGGTAGAAGCAGTGGCATGTCCAAAGAATGATGCCGGTCATTTGTGGGGCCTTTACAAAGAAATATTCTGCTAGATCAGACAACTTTAACTATACTTTATGGATGGAGGGGAAGGTTTTTACAATATGTTTGATAAATCAAGAGTGGACATAATAATAAAATATTATGAGTCGCTTTGGTCATCCTCAAACAAATAAATGAAACAATATAAAATGCA
This sequence comes from Tetrastigma voinierianum, assembly GCA_016808115.1. Taxonomy (NCBI): domain Eukaryota; kingdom Viridiplantae; phylum Streptophyta; class Magnoliopsida; order Vitales; family Vitaceae; genus Tetrastigma; species Tetrastigma voinierianum. The sequence continues at coordinate 79,902 of JAEQBH010001983.1, read as the reverse complement.
GAAAATTTAAAAAGATCGTAAGTTCTTAGTGAGATTGGTCTTGAAGCTTTGATGATGCACCATGCGATACAGGAACGCTTCTTTAAACCTCACTGAATGTCCCCATATGAATTTGTTCGAAAACTCGTCACCTACCTTCTCGAAGTAGCCAGAATATAAAGCCATGCGCCACCGTTAGCTTTAATTCTGACGTAAAGCCAAGGAAGATAGGCTACTCCGGGCTAAATGAATCGAAGAGAGTCGAGGAATGAAGCCACAGATAGTGCCATAATCTACAAGGATAAGTAAAACAAAACAAGAATAATCAACTAATTTTGAGAGAAATCTTCTCAAGGCAGAGACTATATCTGTTATTCAACCGTGACTAAGACTCTTTCCATGAGTCGAACCAAAATTTTATGGATCCATTTTTTTACATCGGGCACATAATTAAAGATATTTTAAACCCACAATCTTAGTATTCAAAGCATAATGGCCTAGATTTAAAATAATATCTTCGGGAAAAACAAATTAATGATAAACCCTTAGTATTGAATGAAGAATGAAGAAACAAATAAACAAAGGCAAGAAACGTTTGTGAGATCAAATGAGCAAATTTTTTACAAAAGGTAAATGCAATCCAACACTATTGTTTTTCAAATTCCTTGTTTCATTTGATAAATATGTTTAAAATTTTTAATAAATTCGTAATTGTATTCCATTAGTGATTAAAGAGAAGTAAATATTTTTGTTTTTAATGATAATGAAGATTGTGCAAAAGGAGAGCATCCAGACTTAACATCTATCACATAAGAGACTTTCAAAAAGGGCAGCTTTTCTTCTTCTTCTGATTTGAATTTTTTAATTTGTTCTTTGAGAGGCATGATTGAAAGTTTGTAAATTTTTTTAATTTGTTTTGATGCTTAACTCAATAGAACATGGAAGGCTGATATAAAGTTGCAATTCATGTGGGTTAACATATACAGAGTTAGAGTTTGCAGCTGTTTTGAAATATAGGGAAGTGAATATAACAGCTCATAATGGAGGCGCTTTGAGCTTTGGATTCAATATTGATTCAAAAGTGGCAACCAAGAGTAATGGATTGAAGTGAATAAAAGCAAAAAAAAAAAAAGTAAGTCAAAATAATGAAATTATGTCACAATGTAAATAAAGGAGGGGAAAGAACATTTTTTTAAAAGTGTCAGAACACAAATTTTTCCCTCACGTGATCAAATTTTCAAGTTACGATATAAATTGTCTTCAGTTTAATCGGCAAAAGCCCGAGAAGAGTAAACCTCTAATTTTAGCGCCCCAGTGCCATAAAAAAAAATAAAAGTCGCTTGACAATCATTATGGCAGGGTTCAATAGTTAATGTCTTGACTCTAAGGCATTGTCATGACATTAAACCCAAGCTAGTTTATTCACTTCACTTCTGCAGAACCTGGTTATCTCAACCAACCTTTCAAGCCCAGATCCATTCCTTTTGAATTTTGAAACCCTGAATCCGTGAAGTTCAAGATCCTCTTAGAAACTTCTCTAACAATCATGGCAAGAAACTGATAAAGATGAAGTCACAACTGGGGCAACGGAAATGATCAAAGAAACAACAAGTGAGATAAAATGTCGGCAAAAGAGAAGAACCTACCGGAGAATCAACCTGAAGAAGAAGTAAATGCTGAAAAAGGAAACCAGCTAGAGGAGGATGAGCAACCTGAGAGAGCGGAAATAGAAGAAGAAAAAGACTTCATTTCACAAGAGTTAAGAATGTGGTCAATAGTAGAGGCAAAGGTATGATATAAGACTTTATTTATGAAGAGGCTTTGGCAAAGTGATTTCCTATTTTCCAAGCAATAACAAAAAAGAGGTTGGGAGCCCTTTCTGGTTAATAAAGCACTGTGGGTTTGTAGCTTCCATGAATCGGCGCAAACATGGTAGGAATGAAGGATAAGTCCTGTTGAGAGGTGTTCGGGTGCCCGACGACAGGTATGACAAATGAAGCATTTGCCGAGAGATTACAAGCATGGTCGAACACAAGAAATTGTCGAGAGCCAAAATTATAAAAAATAGTGAACCCGTGATCTTGAGCAGGGGCGGAAAAAGTGGGAAGTGACGGCGAAGAATCCCATCATGCCATCAAAAGAGGTTTCCCATGTAAGAGTGCAAAGGGTTTGCTTTATTTATATGTGTTTTGTGATAGTGCCTACTGTATACCAGTACGCTGAGAAACATAGCTACCTCGTTGTATGCCGAAAAGTGATAAGCAAAATAAACATGAATGCTGACTGTAATCAATCGTAAAACAAAAACAATTACAAGAAGTAATAAAAGAGGATCGATTCTCACCCTTCCACCATATTAGAGACTTCGCTTCCTGGGTGAAGGGAATCGAGAAAGAAGCAAGATGTAACTTGATCTCCCTCTAACCCCATGTATGACACGGGGCCTAAAGGGAAGCCACAAACGGTGTGTGTATTAGAAGAAGAAAAAGAGCAGGAGGTAGATACAGAAGCTGATAGAAGAGAAGTGGAGGTGATGCCAGACAGTATCTTTCCAGAAGCAGAGGAAGAACCCTCAAGATAGTCACGATCTCTTATTCTGGCATGGAACAAATACTGGGTCTGCAGAACCCTGGCAAGAGCGAGGTAGTTGGAAATGCTGAGAGGGCATTGAAATGTCAAAACAATGAAAAGGGGTAAAGGAATGGAGGAAAGAGATCAAAACAAGAAATGATCAACAAAGTGATCTATAGGGCATCATAGGAGGCTAAGCCGCATGAAGGGGGTTCAATGGCGGGAAGAAAATCGAGAATAAGAGGAATAAAGAATGCACACCTGGCAATGATACCCTGGGGTCGTTACACGTTAGGGTATTTTGTAAAGCGCTAATTTGACTGTTTATGGTTAGACGCAAACCCGGAAACGAGATAACCTTGGGTGTTGCAGAAAACTCTGCGCACAAACACACTGTCCATGCATAAGGTTAAAAGTCATAAATCAAAGAGACGCAAATAAAGAAGAATGAATAGGGAATTGCTGTGTGTAACTCTGGAAGTGATTCGAGCCAAATACAATAAAAAGGAAATTGAAATACAATGGCAGAGTAGAGGCCAAAAAAGTAATGAAGTAGGAATTAACCTGCAAAATTGTTTATTGAGGCCAAACAGGCCTAAAAAGATATGGATTTGAAGAGATCAAACAAAGTTATCCCAAACTCTGAGGAGTAATTCACAACTCGTGAGAGAAGAAAGCACATATAGAAAGAAGAGAAAAGGAAGATGAAGAGAAGAGGAAGGAGGTGATTCAAGCCAAGACGCCGTAAGGTATGATGCTCGACTTCATGAATTTTGTATGGACATTAGGATTCTGAGCAAGATGAACATAAGTAGCCTTCACGTATGGATTGCTGTGGTTCTTCAGCCTGGACATTAACGTTCTCTTCTCAGTTTTGCTGAAAATATTCTAATCAGACGAAGGAAATTTTTAGTTGAAAAGTCTAGTTGAAGGAGTGAGAGATGAACCTTCCGTAAAACTCATGGCGCTTTTAGAAATTCTGATGAACTGGCATGAACCATGGTGATTCTTTAAAATTAAAGGTTTCGTGAGTTGTAAAGCGAGATTTGTGCATGTTAGCTATTTGTGGTATGATACTTATATTATATGGATGATAAAGCATGAAAATGGGAGAAAATAACCATTATGGGTACTTTAGACTAGGTCGGGTGGCTGTTGAGCTTGTACTAAAAGCACTGGGTTCGGCTCGTCTGGCTTCAACCCAGGTACTCAGCACATGCTGACTAAACAAAACTCCTCAAGTCCCATCTTGAACTTCATTTTTGTATTTTGGCCATAAACTTCCTCATTTCTATCCCATTTATATGAAGATCTGGCGGGCTACTTAAAATAGACACTCTCAAAGGAGAAAAACCATATTTAACAGCATTTCCAAATTTGACTTTAAATAGCTCATAAAATCACTGGGCGGGTTATGCGCTTCCATTTTGCATCAATGATCAGAGATTCCATTGATCTCAACTGTAAGCCGGTTCCGCGTTCTGTCAGCATTCCACTAAATGCTGAACCCTTGCACTTACACGAATATGCAAAAGGCACACAAAAAACCATATACAACAGAAACAAGGCACCTGAAAATTGTATTTAACCAAACTATCCTTCTACATCTATAATCCAATAATGAAACATAACTGTGAGTCTGATTTATCCACAACTGGATTGATTCCGAACCCTTAAGAAAGTAGATCATAGAGGGAGAGAATGTACATGAATGGTGTGGATAGGTAATCTATATCGTATTAAGTATATGAAAGTTCTATGAATAGTACGAAATTCGTGAATATGATGAACATGAAACAGAATCAAACGATAAAGTCACATATAAACATAATGAAGGCATACCTTCCACACAGAAGATAAAGAGAATAGAACACAATATAACAAAATTGTTTAAGATCAAATATTGAACACTGACATGGCACCTATGTTTAATACGCAGGCAGTAATGAGATAAAATACTCAAAAGTACTCTATTAGTGCATACTGATCATGCTTTCTATTGATATTTTGGTATTTCAATAGTAAAGGATTACTACCTCTATCCTGTAATAGACCTTCCAGGTACTATTAAAGCTGTGTCCCATCACCAGTTCAAAGATATCTGGGTTTAGTAATCAAATTAATCATATGGATAAGACTGAATAATGAATAAGAAATGAAGAAAGATCATCACCACTATAATTCCCAGAGAGAATTCAATGTACTCACTTAAGATTCCAGAGATGTGCTCTGAGGTACTCAATGCACTAGATGCTCTGAGTACCTCATACATCCAAAAACTTCCACCATCAATCATCAACAAATAAAGTTCCAAATCTTTGTAAACATTTAATATTTAGGTACTCATGGGCTTCTACACATGAAATTTAATTCTATGGGGAGATTCAATAAGAAGGAGTCTGAAGAGGTGGTTTGTGGCTCTCCCTCCCGGACGGTAATGGGGAAGAGAGTCCATACGAGGCCTGGCGGCTTTATTTGGGGAATAACAGGTGAGGAAATAGTACTAATGGGACGTTTATCCAACAGTAGGGAAGTTCTAGTACCAATGTGTATTTCTTTAACTGTAAATAAGTATGGGTCATCAAGGTGATTCAGATCAGCTTTACTTTGAAGGTCCACATCTCATGACATGTAATCATCCCGTGATGCTACCACTGATCCAATCAGCGGTGATACTTATTAATGACGATTATTCGACTTGATTAGACTCACTTGATACCCCATACGCTGATGATCCCTATGTGAGTATGCGTCGCGCGCTGCATGCGCGTCATCATCTTTTCTTTCTTCTCTTCTTCTCTCTTCTTTCTCTTTCTTACTGCTTATGCAGTGTGGTGGCAACGACAATGTCATCATCAGCCGGCCGCCGCCGGGCCACACAGTACAGAGCAAGTGCGGAGGCCCTGCAGATCAAGATAAGTCTCAGTGAGGGGCAGCAGGTCTCTGTGGTAGATCAAAGATGTTCCAGAAGACAAGTACAAGGTGGCTCCCAGATTTGGCCAGGCTCTAGCAGAGAGTTCCGTAAGATCGGTAGGAAGTTCAAAGAGGGTATGCCCTGCACGCAGGCTCTGCAAGAGGGTGAGGTGCTCTGTAATATATGGCGGTGATCTCAAACATGAAGGTCCAAGTTCTCAGAAGACTAAGAGGTCTGGTATGGTATAGTTCAATACCAGATAAGATTCAAAATCACAGCAAAAGGTCTCTAATAAGAGGTTAGTATGTCTCAGAAGATCAAGATAAGTTCCGTAAGATAAGATAGGTTCTAAGTGACATATAAGATCCAGAATACATGCACATCCACAAGCTTGTGCTGACCAAGAGGGTGCTCTAGGTAAGATACAGATAGTGCCTCTGAAGACATGCATATAAGATCCGAACATATGTCTAAGCCTCAAGACCTATAAGTCTCAGGTGTGTATATGCTCCTAAGAATACTCAGGGGACGGAAATAATAAGAGAGAAGTCTTGAAGACCGGCGCAGGTTTCTGGTGGTGGGGCATGGCATTTTCCTCCTTCGAGATAAGAATAAGTTCTATCATCAGGTATCTCCAGACTCACATACCACTGTAAAATACTTCCACAGGTGAACCCCAGAGTGCATGATGTAAGTTCTCTAGAATTCCCACTTAGTCCTGCCAACAGATAAGCCCCAAGTATAAGCTCCCAAATGATAGTGTTCTGAATCTCCTAATGAGCCCTGAATGAACATATGCTTCAGATGCTAGCTCAAGTTCTTAGCATGTAAGAACAAGATCCAGGTAATCTCATGGATCCCCAATGCCACATGTTCTGCAGAGCTAAGCACTGGCAAGTCCGGCAGCGATAGCGAATGCAACAGAATTCTGATAATCACATGGTTACACTGTTTATAATTAAAGGCGTAATGTGTATCCTCGATAGCAACAGGTATTATGTTTCCCCACGTTTGAAAAGCCAATAGACGGTTTTAATCCGTAGAATAAGAGGCATATCAAACATCCCCAGATACAATGCACAGAATTGACGCCACTGTAGGTCACCATGGCAGGTCTGTGCTCTGATTATAATTAGAGGCATGCAACAGATTTGTAATGGGACCTCAAAGATATATGTGAGATTCTGATGACACACCGCGGTAGTTCTTTTCGATTCAGCAGATGGGGCCGATAATCCACAGCCGCTTGGTTTTTAAAAAAAAAAATTGTAAGAAACCCAAAGAGTTTGTCTCATGCCCCAAAATTGAAGTGAATATGAACACAAAGAAGAAGTTGAAAGCTTACGGGCAAGAGGAAGATAACACGTTCATACACACACTAAGATCATCATCATCATGCACAACAAAGCACAAACATCTCACACTCCATATAGAATATGTTTCCGTTCGCCCATTCATTACACTAAGTAATACACATATGCCAACACGCCTAAAAGATGTCAATAATTGCTAAACATCAAAGAAGGAGGAAGGAGAAAGAAAAATGAAAAATAGGCTGCACAGGGTGATCAATACACAATGGGTTCAAAACACATATAAAAGATATTGAATAATCAAAGAGCTTTAGAAGACATTACAAAGAGATCGTACCGTGAATGAATTAAGAGAGCATAAAGAAAACAGGTATGGTGTAAGGACCGTTAATCAACGACTATCTGTTGTTGAACGTATCCCGGAAGTAGGAAGAACGTAAACATGGGGAGAGGCAGATATTTGGTTCCGCACAACGACTGAAAAACATCTGCAGTGTGCCGCGAACCCCCGCTTGAGAAGCGCAGCTGAATAAAACTGAGTTTATCCCAGCGAAGCCTGAGTGTAACCCTTCCAAACTAATCACTATGACAATAGAGATAGAGGTGAAATTCTGAAGGTTTCAAGAAAGTGGCAGACATAGCAGAGAAACCAGTGTCCAGATGGGAACTGATCTCAGTTCCATCCAATCCACCTCCCTGCTTGACGAATTCATCTCTGTGTTATCTTTTGTTTGATGATGTTTCCCACTGTTTGAGTCTGAAAAAACCTGGACAGATAACATCACTCTGATCTGATGTCTGATAATCTCAAACGAATTTGGTCCCTGTCTTTCCCTGCTTAGAACTAATAAATGTAACTCAAAGCCTCTTCCGGCAGTCGAATCCTGAAACAGACCAGTCCCATTGCTCAACCAAATGAGGATATCACACCAGCTTTGAGTCTAAATCAGCTCGGTCAAAGCAACTGAAAATCGAGTTATTGTCATTTAAACGTGTCACCAAGCTGAAAATAATACAAAGCAATTGAATAAAATTATTGTGTCTGAGAAGAAATAATATTAATTAGGTCAACAAACTTATGGTACAAGTAAAAAAGCAATCCCTCACTCCTACAGAAAATACAGATAAGGCAAGAATTTTAGAAACATCTTCCAGATTCAGAATGGAGTCCATAGTCCCAGAACTTTGCTTTATCAGCTGATTGACAGCTAAACCCTGTGCAAAAACAATTAATAAGAAACTGATGGAGGCCATCCCTTGGCAAATGAGATTTTCAAGCCCACATCCTCAAAACAAAAGGCTTGATAGCTGACTCTCACACCCCGGGATTGATTTCAAACAAGTCTTTACCCCACCTAACAACAGCACTTCTTTCTTCTCTCTCTTCTCTCTCTTCAAAAGGTGTGTACCTCTCTCTCTCTCGCCACCAAAGCCGTCCCGACCAATCACCTAGTAGAAATGTAAATCCCAAATTTCCCGTGAACACAAACCTATGAAAGAGTCTAATATATCCAGTCAAACATTGATGAGAGCTAAAAGCTTCATATCTGGCTTTGAAGGGTCCAGCTTCAACACTTAATGTAAAGGAACAATTAAGATAAGAAATAAGTGGAAGAATCACCACCAGCCTGCACTGCGGCAATATGCACACACTCCACTCCACTGTCCTCTCCTCCCCTCTCTTCCTTCCTCCAATGAGCTGTCATCTCCGCCAAGGTGTGTGTGGTCACATCATAATACATGAAGTTGAGAAGAAAAGGAAAATAAAGGAAAATGCAAGATCCATGGCGAATGTAAAAAGAGAAAATATATGAACGGAAAGCAATCACCCATAACTAATGTTGGGTTTCGGTTACAGCCCAGCTAAGAGGCCCACTGCAGGTGAAACGGTTAGCCTGAGCGCAGGTCGCATGTGATCAGAACAGACGAGCGGTGAACATAAGATAATGATGCCCGCCGACACATCGTAGAATGTCTGGCCAAAGCTGATGCGACTACGCTTCATGATGAGCAAGACCAAGCTGCCACAGTTTTACAGATCAAAGTGATTTACACCGAAAGAAACAAAGTGATCTCAAAAGATAGGAAGAAGTCATGTCTCACAAGAGATCGAGGTCGCTGGAGCATGAGATCTTGCTCTCGCTTGAGTCAAACAGCACCGTTCGTTGCGTCGGACGTGAGATTGACGTCGACATCGTGAACCCCGGGGCTTAACCCGTAGACAAAGTTTGATGTCCTGCCAGAGATCGATGCGTGGCGTCGCCATACGCTGGCAACCGTGGCAGCTTCAAAGCCGCAGAGCCGCCAGGAAGCGATGTCGCTGATAAGATATTAGATGCCGCAACCGAACGAATGCTTCGAGAATTGTGTGAGCTGGTTTTGCATGTCGCTGAGCAAGAGATCGGGATGTCGCCACACTTCAGCATGAGCAATCAATGGGGTTTGTAAGTTCTAGACTCATGCCTGACAACAAGAGCACCAGCGCTGGCATGCAAGTGGCGGCAAGATTGAAGCATGCAAGGATCGCTTGATGTCACTTGGCTTGCGATGATGTCGCGATATCGGGAACCCCGCCGAGTCTCGGTACCCTGCCGGTTATATCGCGACAAGAGATCATGCCTTATACCCGGGCTATCGTTAAGCGCGTATATCGTTTCGTGCTCATACGGAGATTGATTTCGCGACATCAGGAATACCAGTTGAAGACTGCAGAATATTGAATCGAGGTCTGAAGAAGATAACGGCGTCGCTGACATCGAGAGACCAATTGAAACCTCGCAAAGCATAAGCCGAGGTCGCGACGGATCGAGGTCGCCACGCCGTGTAAATCATCGCTGAAACCGTAAGGGCATGGCGATGTCGCGACGTGAGATTGATTTCGCCACATCGTGGAATACCGGGCCAGTTCTGCATATTGAACCCGGTGCCTTCGCGAGCAACAGCGTCGGCATCGCGAGATAATCTCACAATTGAAACTCCGCAAAGCGGCGTCGCAGGAAGGTCGCCGATTTAGACACCCGAGTCGCGCACATCAAACGTCATTGAACTGCAAGGGCAAGAAGTGATGTCACGACAAGGGATTGATGTCGCGACATCAGGAACACAAGTTGAAGGCTACAAAGATTCTATGAAGATGTCGCTAATGGAGATCATGTTCCTTCGCTGGCATAAGACGCGTGTCTTGACAAGGGAGCGCAGTCGACCGAACACAACATAAGCCAATCCACTTGAAATCCACAAAAACTGGTGGCTTGTAATAGGGGCCCAACCGAGAAAAACCCTATAAATATGCAAATACCCATCTCAGTAAGAGTAGAATGGTTGAATAAAATGTGGTTTTAGAAAACGTGGTGTAAAATCCAAGGCTCATTTTCTTTATTTTTCTTTTAGTTTTCTTTTTCTTTTCTTTTCTTTTCTTTTCTTATCTCCTTCTTCAATGATAGTTGTATTTAGACAACAGATCATCGCCAGTTTCGCTTTTCTTTCGGAATCTGATGTTATGTTTTCGGGAGCGTGTCGACGCACTCCGCTCTTTCAAATTACACCTGAATCTTCACTGTTAGACACCTTGAATCAATCTAAACATTCGGAGCTTATTCTTATGATCTGTAAAGGACGCTAGGGTGAATTCATGGTAATCGAGAATCCACCCATTGCTGGACTGCCATAGTCTGGGCCTGATCTTCTCCTCAGAATGCTTCAAAGAAATTTTGAATTCCCGCAAGCTTTTATAATTTACTGGTGTTTGGTTTACTCAAGCTGATCCAATACTTCGCCTCTTATACCCCTATAAGATTTGTCTCATTGCTCGATTTTTATGAGCCTCTCTCGAGTGACACAGAGAAGGCGGGTCCCAAGAGTTAAGGAACAATCGCTTGAAGGTATATTAACCTGCTATTCGAGATCTACTTGTTTTGCAGGTGCTTTACTTACAATCTCTTCCCCTCACTTGAAATCGCAAAGATGAAGAGTTACCAATTTTAAATTAAGCAGAGAGTTCACCTCAATTCGAAGACAGTGAAGGCGCCTCCACCCGTGTTAGCCTCGAGATCTAATCAAGGAGAGGGTGGATCATTCTAATTTCTGAGGAAGAGCATCCTCGAAGCTGTATATCCTTGTTGACTGACAGCTTGGGAGCTAAGTATTATGCACTTCAGCAAATGGGGTATGAAGTAATGAAAAAGAAAATACCCGATTTTCATGAAATCCCTTTAAAAGTAATTATCTCATTCTGCCTTCTCGAAAGAATCAGAAAATTAGATAAATGAAATGTGGAGTGTGGAGAGGATCCACTTTTATCAAGCAAAACTTCGTAATGTGATTTTAAACTCAGTTGCTCAAGAAGTTTTATCAAGATAACTAAGGTGAATTGGTACTTCACTACATAGTGCAGTATACTTGATGTGTTCTCGAAAGATAATTATTCAAGCGTCCATTTGTTTTCAACTTGCCTTATTTTATTCTTATATTCCGCTTTTATTTGATCGTCATTGTTTACTGCAGTTAGATAATTTCCACTCTTCTGTCGGATTCCAATATCACTTTATGGTCTAAATAGTACTAAGCTTATAGTCGTAGAAGTTGATTTAAAATTTTGAGATCTCTCGCGGTGGATCGAAGATTTAGATTTATATCCATTTTATTACTTGTCGAATTGCAGAATTTCAAGAGAGATTTGTGGGGCCAAACCAAAAATTGAAAATGATTAACTCTAGAGATTTTTGGTCTTAAATGTGTTTTATGGTGCGCCCGGGGATTAGATAATAACCCTTTGGTAATTGTGCAACTAAAATTGTATAAGTGTTTTGGTCTGAGGTCAAGTTTTATGGCGCCGCCGCCGGGATTGTTAATAGAAAACATAAACATTCGGTATGAGCAATAGAATAATTACATGAAGAACAAAGTAAAATGTGAAGCCAAGCTGCTGGTTATTTTTAGCCACTGACCTTTAACAAACCACATTGAAAATATTTGTTGACCAAATTAACCCTATTAATGTGCGTGTTTTTTCAGTGGACAAAAGTTTAATGCATAAAAATGTAACACCGATTCATTCCGGGCAGATACGTAATTAGAGAGGGACACCTGTGGTTTGAGAAAGATAAAGAAGGTCGAAACTCAAATCATGCGTGATGTTGATAGGATCAAAGTTGAAGTACATATTAAAGAAGCTGTGAAGGCCTCAATCACTCGATACAATGGAGGAATTTCCTCTGTAATTAATACAGAGCATATGATTACCAAGAATCGACAAATTTCAGAAGCTGATGCTAATAATTTTGAACTGGGGCAAGATCGGACATAATGGTCCAACAAAGACACATTGGTCATCCCACTCGAAGATCCAAACGGAGGCACTGGGAAGATTCTCGTGATGGCTACACATGTAGAAATGAATGGGGTGAGACCGGAAAGCCATAAACCGTGATCTGCTCCTGGTTCTCTCCTGATGATACACACGGCATGGTATGAATCCTTACCATATGGTTCGTTTGATACTGGGAGGAGCCAGCAGAGCCCATTTTAGGTAGATTCTTCCCCCCAAATTTCTCACCGCGGTAAAGCATAAAGGAGGAAATCATCAGGTCTGCATCGCGGGTATTTTGGTGAGCCCAGATGTATTTCGGTGCATCAAACTAAGGTTGAAGATGTCCACTTATGTGATAGACGAAGACTATATGGCGCCATTGTACACTGCGCCTCGAATGATATATCAAAAGGGGATCATTGATGCGCTCATGTCAGGAGCATTCAAACGAAAAGTGCCGAAGAGGCAAAAGATCACGGGACAATATCCCGGCTGGGATGTAATATGAAAACTCCTTTCCGAGCTTTCAAGAGGAAACAAAGCAGAGAAAGGGGATCATGGAGCTGAGCAAGATGACAGCTGTGGAAGCTGTTGATGCCATTATACTGCGCTTGGACAAACAGAGCGGTGCAGGCACGCCACGACGCCTCATGAGGTAGGTTAAATTCAAAAGAGAGCGGCTTGAAGGGAAGTGGCCGGTAGAGCCATCGAAGAGCAATTTACGATACGGCAGAGGTTAATATCTCCAGAGCTAAGAAATCGCCTGTCAAAACCCCGTCATTAACCTTGCCAGCACATTAGACACCCAGATCGAGAATCATGAGAATTTCTCTTATGGTGGAGGGGTTTACAAGGCCCAAGGCATGGATGTAACTCCTCCACGTGGTTACACAATACCGCTCAAGGTTCAGCAGTGAAGCGGGAAGTGAAACAGAACACACGAAACATCACCACTCCACAGCGAATATTTGGGTCAGAGAGTTCAATCTTTTGAAGTAGTCATCAGATGCTGCGCCTGCAGGATGGCTGGCAGTCGCTTAATCCCTCCGTTGAACAAAGTCTGCAGAGTTGGAAGCGATCGGCTACCAATTCTCAAATTTTTCTTTAACACCACCAATGCATCCCCGAAGAACCCGAGACACAAGTAGGCAGCCGCCCCAACCCCAAAGCCGAGGGAAAGATGCCTTCCTAAGTGACACAAGGAAGAACCCAAAAGACCATATGGTCAGTGCGCCTTAGGAATGGCAGAGCTATGAAGAGATGAAAGAAAAAAGACAAAGAACAAAAAAGTATGTGTAACTGTAAAGGGAAGATAAATTGAGAATGAAAAAGAAAGAGTAGAAAGAAGAACATCCAGGATCGGAAGCCTGTGGCAAACTGGCTTCGGCCAAAGATCGGCAGAAGTCATGATGGGGAGCAAATGGTAAGGTTCTTGAAAACTTTCCGTGTCGGAGATCAAGATACTTTCTTATCGATGGCACTGCATGCCACCTATAATTTATGAAGGACATAACAAGAGGCAAAGAAAAATAACAGAGTAGGCTGAATATAATCTCTCAATCGCACTATAAGGCAAGAATCGTAAAAGAACTACTCGCAGAAAGATAAGTAGACCTGTAGAGTTTCACAATTCCTTTGTATTATTTCGAGAATTGAATTCCGCAGTTTCCTTCGACTAGGAGCCAAGATTTGGCTGATGCCTCTTTCTCATTGCCAAAGAAATGTCTTGGGGAGCTTACTCCACACCCATTTTCAAATGGCGTATGATCATGGTAAAACTCGATGAGTTGGCTGAAGATAATGATGCTCTCCCCCTCCGTCATCATGGAAAGTTTATTACAAGACTTCACTATTCGACATGGAAGAATTCACAAGTGTTCCCGCTATCGGAAGACCATTCCTAGCTATCGAGCCGGCCCCGATTGATATGCAAAAAGGAGTTCTTATCTTGAGGGTTGAGAAGAAGTCAGCTGGTTTCTTTAATTTGATCTAAAAGTATGCAAAATATATAGACAAGGAAAGTCATGAATGCAGCCATTTTGTCTATACTTCCAACCCTCGATGTTAACAATGATTGTATTACTCCGCTTTTTATCAATGAAAAGAGATGGAATCTCCCTGAGGTCATAAGATGGTTACTATTCCTGAATTTCCATACAAAGAAGCCATTCTATGTAAACTGGTCAACCCGAAGCAAAACGTAAATGACAATGGGGAAAATATTGAAAAGAAGGAAACCACTTCAAGAAACCAAAACAGAAGGGCTAGTTTGAAAGAGTTGTCATGTCATCCAAAGTATGTTTTTTACTTTAGAATTACCAAAGAAAAACTTGATCATTTCAGCCGCACTCAAAGATGCCTGCAGTCAAAAGTGATTGCTGAAAATATTAAGAAGCATATGAATATGCAGGCTCCCGGTCCATTGGAAGACGCCGGCGGTATCAGTCCATCAATCATGCATGGTGATTCTCGCCAGAAGACTTCAAACCATCTAGAACACCTGCAGGAGACCGAACTTGATGAAGGAAGCGAAATAAAGGAGGTACCGCAAATTGTCAATGCCGTTTTATCTATGCTATTTTGCATACTGTGAGCCCCAGTTTCGCATGTTCCAAAGAGGGGCGGTTACCGTGATCGTAAATGAAAAAAAAAAATGAATTGATTCCAACAAGAATAAAGGATGATGGAGGGTAATGTAATGACATGTGAAATCGAATACAGCAACCAAAGATCATTTCCCTTGTCTTCATTGGTCATGTCGACAAAGTTAAAGGGTGACACCCTCTCACGGTGTTTTCTCTGACATGGGTACCAGATACAATCAGATTGCTATTGCACTCCGAGGATCAAGAGAAGATCACATTCATGCCCTTATGGTACCTTGCCTTCGGCGATGCATTTGGGGCTGGTGATGTCTGGGCCATATTCAGATAAGAGCACCATATTTCTCACCCGTCCCTCTCGATTTGTTGAAGTTAAGTGATGGAAATTTTCATGGATGATTTAACAGGTATAGATCCAAGTGATCAATGTTTAAACAACTGAAATGTATCAAAGATAAGACAAACAACTGTAGCACTAATCGGGAAAATGCCATTTTATGGTGACGTATATTGCCTGGCATAAAATTTCGCGACGACGTTTTCAATAATCCGCAATTCAGAATATCAAACCTTCTTCTAGACCACCTACCATGCGAAAAGAGGCAAGGCTTCTCGGGGCATGCCGGATTTTACAGAGATTCATCAAAGACTTTTCAAAATAGCCGCACTACTCATGCGTGATTAATGGAAAAGATACAAGGTTCAATTTTGATGACTCGCAAGGATGCTTTTGAAGAAAACTCATGACTGGGATTGGTACAAGCACCTATAATGGCGCACTGCATCGGGATTAGGGATTTTAAAATAATGTGTGATGCCGTGATTTTGCCAAGGGGGAGTCGTGGTTTGGGCAAAGAAAAGAGAAAGTATTCAGCCATATACTATGCTAGTAAGACCTTCAACGGAAGCATAGAACATCAAACAACTCGAAAAAGGAGATGCAGCCATAGTATTTGCTTGTGAAAAAAATTTAGGCAATATCTTAGGATCCCATGTAATTCACACTGATCATGCAAAGAATTTCCAAATACTTGATGTCGTGTAAAGCTGCTAGCATTTGAGCAGGTGGAAGCGCTGCTGGTGTAGAGTTTGATCGGGAAATCAAGGATAAAAGGGAAAGTGACAATGTGATGGGAAGTGATCACTTGTCAAGAGTAGAAAGAAGCGTTGATGAAGAAGAAAAAATCTTGATGTTAATGCAGAACTTCCCGTGATATGTAACTGCAGTAAGCCCTGAACTCCAAAGCAAAGCGTCGATATTGTGAATTATCTCGGCTTGTGTGAGTAATGCCTTCAGACTCCAGCATCAATGTAAGAGGAAACCTTTAACCTGACAGTGCATTATATTTGGAATGACCCACTATTATTCAAAAGATAGCCTAAGTGATAATGGGGTAGAAGAGATGTGCCGTATATGAACAAGGCAACATTTTAATGAATGCCATGCATCACCATATGTATATTTTTCTGGAGAAAGAACGCTTTCGCCTCACAAGATACTCCAATCAGATTTTGGCCGGCTCCACAATCTTCGTAGATTGTGCAGAGTGGGCAAATTGTGTGATAGGATGCCAAAGGATTGGGAAATATCAAGAAGCATGAAGAAAGAATCAAATGCCTCAAAGTGGTTGCAGGATACAAATTTTTAGAGATGTTTGGGAATAGATTTATGGGACTTTTCCATTACCTATGGAAATCATGTATTAATATCATTGTGTGTGATTACGCTTTCCAAATGGGTGGAAGCGGGTTTGTCCAAGGAATGACATGCACAGCTGTAGAGTTTTCTTGCAAAAGAACATTTTGGCTAATTGAACACCTTAACTATCATTAGTGATAGGGAACCCATTTTGGTAAACAAAATATTTGCAAAACTCAGCGAGCAGGCAGGATCGCACAATGAGTTTAGCTTATCATCCCCACCAAAATGGACAAGCGTAAATTCTGGGCCAGCAGATCAAAAGAATAATTTGCACTGAGCTCAAGCAGAAGGATTGTCTTCCAAACTTGAAGCATGCACTTCTCGCTTTTTGGCAGGATCATGATACAAGACTCCGCTTGAATGTCCTATTACAGTTGCTTGGCAAACCATGTCATCACTCTTTAATTAAAGGCAGGCAATGGGCTATCAAGAAGTTAAATTTCTCATTTTAACAAGAAGAAAGATTGCTTCAACCGTCTCTAATCAACTGGGTAAGGAATAGCTTCGCGATAATGCTGGTGGTTTATGCGATGCAAGATGCAGAAACACACGCCAGATATCACTCAGGCAGTCGGCCGTAACAGCTCTATTCGTTTCATCTGTAGATTCAGCCCGTTTCCGCGAAAACAAAATCCAACGATGGCTACACAAAGTTTCGCGCTGTATCGGTTGCACACCAAGATCGATAATGGAGAAGAACAATGGCGTCAATGGCGTAGGCTAAAGCATTATCTGTACCAGTAATATAAAATGAAGAACTCCTTAACTGTTCTTGGTGGAAAAAGAAGAAGTACCACAACAACAAGTCCAAATGGCGATCAATCCAGCAGCCTTAATAGACAACCCATAAGTGACTAATTTCCATTTCAAGTTTTAGCCATTTTTTTTTTTTTTTTTAGTTGAAAATTTTAGGCCTGCATTTGTTTTTATAAGGATAGATTTAATTTTTAGAAATCGATTATAGTTTAATTAGATTTTTCTTGAATATTGCAAAAGGAGCTTCGTAGTTTAAAGACACGAATGGCAAGGCGCCTATGACAAGCTCCAAAGAACTTGTAGAATGCAAGTCACATGAGGAAAGGAGACTTAATCCCTAACCCAATTCAGAGATACACTTGAATTTTGAAATCTTGTTTGGAGATGCCCTTCAAGAAATGCATGTCTAAAAGGGTTAGAAAAAAACAATAGTTAGAAAGTGGGTCTCGAGATCAATGAGTGAAAGGGTTTAGGTCGCCACAGAAGGTTATGCCGCTACATCGATGTCGCGACAAAACATTGATGTCGAATTTGGCTCCGGTGCGCAACCCGTGATATTGAAGGAAGAGCAGATATGTCACACCAACGATGCGTCGCTACAGAGAATTCGTGTGTTTTTGGTAATGGAAAAGGATGTCACAACATCAAACAATTTTAAATCTGGTTATGTCATCGACATACTAAGTATGTCGCTTATTACAAAAAGCGATGTGTGCCAACTACTCACTTTAAAAAGCCCTAAATTCAATGACTGGGAACAAAAATATATAAAATTGAAGTCGCGACGTGTTTTTAATGAAGCAATAATTAGCCCACAAACACACTGAATTTGCAAACTTGAAACTTTCATCTCACCTTCCAAATCTATTATATACGCACACCTTCTTCCTCCTTCAATCTCAACCCTGAAACCTCTTAGCTTTCCAAACCCTTCTCAAAGGGCCCTCCGCTTTCCAATGGCTAAATTCTAATTTGAATTCAACCTAGACGAGATTATGAGGGAACATGAACAATCGGAAGAAAATCGCCATGAAGAACAAGCCAGGATGAGATTCGCCGCAGCTAATGGCGCTGGTGAGAGGTGCCATCGTAACACCCGGTTCGCAACTTCTCAAGAAAGAGCGTAGTGCGGGTGTAAAAAAGGGAGATGAGTAAACAAAGATAAGAAGTAGAAGATTGTGTCGACACTTAAGCCGCACCCCCAAAGGATAGAAATATTATACAACAAGGTTTGTCAGAGAGAGATTCAAAAACTGCCATTCTTTCATGAGATGATAGAGCGTAGAGGAGGAAGAGTCTCCTGTAACACCAAAAACTGTGCACAAAAGATTGGTGTATGAAGGTAGGTAAGACAAGAAAGAGTAACACCTTGAAAAAAAAAATTAGTAGGGAATGAAGATGAGCGTTGAGTTGAGAGTTCCGGTTGTTATGAAGCTGGCGTTACCAATCGGTGTAGCCGGTTTATGGTATGGCAAAGGTACAAAGCACGGTTCCAATCAAGAAAAACTCGCGGAAAAACCTGATTTTAAAAGACAAGAAGCTCACTGCTAATGGAAGTGTGCAATTAAACCAAGAAGAAGTAAGTGCCACAGGGCCTCCAAAGGAATGCGGAAGCTCAATTTAGAAGCTTAAGGGTATACAGAGAGGCAGATATTTCCTGGGCTTCTGCTTGGTCCTCCAACAACATGTGTGTACAGTGAGAGAACAGAAGTCAGAAAGCCATCGTGTGATACACATCCCGAAAAGGAGGCAGACATGAAGATCAATATAGAGCTAGTTTCAGAGAACCCATCATCTGGGAAGTGAGGCATCATGAAGGGAACAAAAGAGGTTCTGATTCCTCACAAATCTAAGAACAATCACTCACTCGTTTCATGCTAAAGGCCTGGTTAGAAGGAATTCTGGGAATCAGAAGAAGAAATATTATGATTTCACCATCACCCTTCGAATGAGTTGAAGTGTATTGACTCACAATAAACACAGTAAGGAGCGCCGTATAGTACCAAAGACAGCGCCCGTCATGAACTTAAAAGGAGAGACCTTCAGAGTGAGGTCACTTCATCAAGGAGCGAGCACCCAGAAACCTAATCGATTAACAATGATGATTTATATGGTTGCAGAGCACTAAAGGCAGGATGAAGGCAGCTCCACTAGATCTCCATCCCCAGCTGCTGGGCCTCCCTCCAGGCAGAACATATCTCCCAACATGGAGAAAGCCCCATGGGAGCACAAGAGAACAGCCTCACACTCCAAAGCCTCAATGCATGCAAGAGAATGATATATAGAGAAGGAGTGGGAAAACCACAATTAGCTAAGAGAATCAATCAATAGAGAAGGTACTGGTGAAAAGAACTATAGAAGACTGCAAAGGAGAAAGAGCTCTAAATGCAGAAAGAAGATATGAGGGAAAGAGCCTGTCAAGAGAATGTTAGCAAGATGTTATCAATAAGAGGAATATTATGAGGAAGCAATCAGCTAATATACAAAGAGCTAAGAAAGCAGAATAATATTATGTTAGAGATCCATAATTATTATGTGGTTCAATGGGCATGAAACTTTATGAACATCCACTTGAAGTGCAATGATTCTCAACTCTCACATTGATAAAGCAGTAAGATCACCACTATGCAGCAAGAAGCCACTCCTGGGAGCAAATCAAAGGATTCAAGTTTTTATACAAGTCTCATATAGCATTTTTGAGTAGTAATAGATTACTTGATGGTGAGATACAGCAAAAAGAAAGGCTAATCTAAGGTAAAAGAATGATGAAAACTTAGATCCGGCTTAAACAAACAATCTGCTAAATTCGTAGGTTATGACCGAATGGTATCACAATGAATGGCTTGGGGAAAGTGAGGCGATGAGTTGAACAAAAATAGGATTCTAATGAGATTTACCAGTTGAGTCAAACGGAGAAGTGTCCGGCCAGCGAAAGGTTAGTGGTAGGTCTGAAAATCCCGGGCCCCAAGGCCCACTTAGTACATTGTACCTAGATCCCCCCAACATGGTTCCGGCTATTTCCAAAAGAAAAATACCTCTCCCCGGCCTAACTTTCATCACCATCCTATCCCATAATCGTAAACCCACAGCTTGCAAATGAACGTAAATAAATAAGAAATTTGAATTGTCTGTTGTGTGCTATTTTTGAATTTAGTTTTGGCTCAATGTTGTGTTGTTTTGTGGTCGCATGATTAGAAATTCAAAGCAGGAATTTTTCCTAGAAATAAAATTACGAGATGTTTGAGCTGAATTGAATGAAGCAGTTAGATTAAGAAAAAGCTGAAATGCAAAAAATTGCGTATCATGCAAATGAATACAATGAATTGAAACATGGTCTGTGCAGTTACTAAGCTCCAACTGATAAGTCCAATAGAGGAAAGTAATACAATAAGGAACAAAACATATTTTTGAGTTTGTGGTATGAACAATAAGTCAGGAACCTCGTTGAATATCAATTAATTTAAATACTCACCAACAAAAAATGAGTCAAGGTACTCCTATGGTTAGTCACTAATCGCTCAAACCATAAATTCTAGAATTTGTTAGATTTTATTGATTGAGGCGAAATCCTAGGTGATATGTAAATTATAAGAGATGATGCAGCTATTCTTGGATAGTTTGAGCCATTCTAGCTATCCTCTATTCATAATGACAAAGGCGTAGTTCCGTAAATTGAGCCAACAGTTATTTTCGTACATTCAATGGAAACCCCTAACCTATCCTTCGAAATCAATCCTTCATTAAAGAACCTATGATTACCCAGAATTCAAGGAGGAAGAAAGAAATGAAAGTTTATAGGGGAGTATATGTTTTTGAGGAACTCAAAAAGTGGAATGAAAGAAAAGGCAAATAGCAAAAATGTAATAGAAAAGTGTTTAGTAGGATAAAGTTTTATCTTGTGGCCTAACTCTCTTTGAACAATTAAGTTCTGGGGTGTTTCAATTACTCCTTAGTACCCTAATGCCATCCTGCATGGGAGCTACTAACCCAAAGTTCGCTAAGAGTGTTAGAAAGCCTACAGTTAAAACATCACTACTCCTGAATGATGACAAACAGTTGAATTTTCCAATGGAATTACAAGTGAGAAATAGAGGCATACACCTGATTGAGGTGATCAAAGAGATGTCCCAAACATGAAAGTTTAGGGGAGTTTATTAGAGAAAATACAAGAAAGAAAGGTAAGAGAGAGGGAAAAGGTTCGGTGGTAATCTTAACCTAAAATCTTCTATCCTACCCATTACCCAGGCCTAACAATATAAGCCTAAAAGACCTGACATTGATCTTGGGTTGTTTAAATCACCTACATTAGTGGAGATCATGAAAACAAAACCTAAAGGAATTTGGAAATGAGAAACAATCAAAATCGGGGAAGGACTTTAGGAGCGTTAACACCACCCGCATGAAAATGAGAGAAAAATAATCTATTATTCAACAAAGATCCAATATAGATTATGTCGTTTGTAAAACAATTTCAACGCTTAGTTTTGTATTAAAAACAGCACGGCAAAGAGTAGAAACCAACCTTTGAACTGGACTCTCGGGTTAGATGTGCTTAAAATAATGCATACCTTTGTATTTCAACACTAAATTGAATGTCACCGCGTAACAAATCAGAGTAAATGTCCGTAAAATTTTTATTTGTTCGAGGACAAACAATTCTTTCTTTCTCTCTGTTTGAGGACAAGCAAAACTTTAAGTTTGGGGGAGTTTGATGAGTTTAAAAGTCATCTATTTTTAGTCCATTTTTCTGTTTGATTTTAATGTAAAAAGGAATAATTAAGATGCAGAAATATGCCAGAAGAAATCATAACACATATCGAAAGTTATTTATGTGAAGTATGTAAAAGAAGAAAATAAAAGTGGAAAATGCAAGAATCAAGTGAAAATGCAGTAAGAGTGGTGAAAACAGCCTGCCTTAAATGAAATCAATCGGTTAACTAATGTCATAGCTGGGTTTACATAAAGTCAGCTATGAGAGGTCGCGACATCAAATTGAAAGAAATTTGATGCGTGTCGCGACGTTATCGCAAGATAGGTACCGAGGATTGAGTTGCAACATAAGAAGTGATGTCGCGACAACATCGTGAATGTCGCGACAAAGGTTACGTCGCGCGACAAGGGATGGAGGTCGACAAAAGTGATTCGAATTTTTGAAGCTATGATACGTCGCGCGATGGACTGGCGTTGACCGGCCGCGGTCGCGGGATAGAGGATCAAGTAGCGACAATCGAGCAATGGCGAGGCCTCCAAAGACATGTCGATGTCGCGATAAGAGATCGAGGTCGCTACATAAGACTTGCCTGGGCTTGAAAGTCGTA
Organism: Tetrastigma voinierianum; assembly: GCA_016808115.1. Taxonomy (NCBI): domain Eukaryota; kingdom Viridiplantae; phylum Streptophyta; class Magnoliopsida; order Vitales; family Vitaceae; genus Tetrastigma; species Tetrastigma voinierianum. The sequence continues at coordinate 57,438 of JAEQBH010001983.1, read as the reverse complement.
AAGAATTGAACTGCTATTCACGTGAGATTGATGTCGCATATCAGAACCTCAGCCAAACCTCCCGCTGGGACAAATACGCGCAAGTCCCCATAAGAGATCGATGTCGCGACACTACGAAGAACCGGGCTTCAAAGCCGCAGAGCTTACGAAGTGATGGTCGCGGCCAAGATATTGATGTCGCGATGGGAACGGTCAGCTTGAGAACTGTGAGCCATAAGCCGATGTCGTTATGAAGAGATTGATGTCGCGACATCAAGAGTACCAATGGAAGCTCAGAAGTTCTAGACCGATGTCGCGACAACAAGAGCAAATCCGCTTGAAAGATACAAGTGGCGATAAGATTGCAAGTGATGCAAGGATCATTGATGTCACGACCAGCGTATTGATGTCGCGACATCAGGAACCCTGGGGCTTGAAACCCAGATCCTAAGCTGGGATATTACCACAGTGACAAGAGACTGGGGCGCTTTAGAGACACCCCGGCGACAAGTTAACACGTCGCAGACTTGAGTTGAGGTCGCGACGTGAGATTGATTTCGCGACATCAGGAATACCAGTTGAAGGCTGCAGAATATTGAACTGAGGTCGCGACAAGATAACGATATGTCGCTGACATCAGAGACTAATTGAAACTCCGTAAAAGCATAAGCTGAGGTCACGACGCTAAATCGGGCTGAAACCGTTAAGCAGATGGAGAAGTGATGTCGCGACGCGGAGATTGATTTTCGCGACATCGGGGAATACGCTTGAAGGTTTATCGAACCGAGAGGTCACGACAAGATAACGATGTCGCGACATCAGGAGAGACCAATTGAAACCTGCAAAAGAAGCCGAGGTCGCGACGTGAGATCCAGGTCACGACATCGAATCATCGGGCTTGAAACCCGCGGGGGCAAAAAGTGATGTCGCGACAAGGGATTGATGTCATACCGTGCGAAATACGCGTTGAAGCGCTACAGAAGACTTAAGCTGATGTCTCGACGTGAGATCGATGTCGACAGCGACGATGTCGCTGATGCGGAGCCAGTCACCGACATTAAATACGCCAAACCACTTGAAATCCACAAACCCGCATTGGGATTAGGGCCCAACTGAGAAACCCTATAAATACGCAGCCTACCCAAATTTGCTAAGAGAAGCTTACGGCGAATGCACACGAGAGGTCCTGGTAGTCATCGCCTCATTCTTTCTTTATTTTTCTAGTTTTCTTTTCTTTTTTCTTTTCTTTTCTTTTTCTATTTTCTTCAATATTGATAGTTAGGATTAGATTAGATCATCGCTTATTTCTTGCTTTTGGTTCGATGTTGTGCTTCGAAGGTTGTATCAAACGCACTCGTTTTTTTCAATTACTACCTGAATCTTGAAGTTCGCATAATTTTGGAATTCGAATTTCCCGGGGCTTCCATTTGCGCTATTCTTATGATCGAGGAATGCCTTAGGGTAATCTGTAGCACTGAGAATCAAATTTTCCATTAAGTGAATGCTATAGTCGAAATTATCTTTCCCGTAGTCGCTTTCCAGCAGCTTTGAATTTCGCTTATGAATTTACTTTTGGTGTCGGTTTAATTGCTGATCCGAATATCGCTTTCTTATACCCTAAGTATAAGATTTTAGTATCCATTGTTCTGATTTCAAGGAGGCCTCTCTGAAAGTAATGCAGAAGGCATTCTAAGAGTTATGAACAATTGCTTGAAGGTATATTAACCTCGCAGATTTGAGATTCCACGAGCCAAAGTTTATCGATAAATCTCTTTCTCACTTGAAATCACATAAGAGCCTAGCGAGCTATCAATTTGGGTAAACAAGCAGTGAGAGCTCCACTCTCAATCAATAGTGAGGCCGATCCTCAGTGTTACTAGATTCAACTCAAGGAGAGGGTGATCTTATTCTAATTTTGAGGAAGAGCATCCCTGGAAGTTGTATATCCTTGTTTCGACCGAGTAGCTTGGGAGCTAAGGTTTATACCCATAAAATGAGTATGAAGTATTGTAAAAGAAAATACCCATTAAGAACTCCTTGTGTTATTTATCTCGCCCCCCATTCTTCGAAAAGAATCAGGAAAATTAAGATAATTAAATGTGGAGGGAGAGATCCAGCCTTTATCGCAACGCCTGGATGCATTTTAAACCTCGGTGTATTCAAGAAGTTTTATCAGATAACTGCTGTGAATTTTGGTATCACTCATAGCAAGATACTTGATGTGTTCTCCAAAGATAATTATTCACAGTCCATTTGCTTTCAACTATTCTTTATTCTTATTCTTATATTCCAAATATTTTGATTGCTCATTTACTTTATCAAACAGTATACCTGTTCTTCGTTTTGATTCCAATATCACTTTATGTCCAAAGAAAATAAGCTTCGAGTAGTCGTGGTAGCTGATTTAAAAATTTTGCAGATCTTCGTGGGGATCGAGATTCCGGGACTCATATCCATTTTGTCATCGGTCACCCCGCGGTACTTGAAAGATATCGCACAAAACCTTTCAAAATTGAAAACGATTGACTCTGGAGAGATTTTCGCCCAATAATAGTTTTTATGGTGCAACTGGGATTAGATACAACCCTTGGTAATTGTGCAACTAAATCATATAAGTGTTTTGGTCCGAGGTCATCACCAGCTCAAAGTTTTAGTATAAAGGAAGAAATAAATTTGGGGGGAACAATATCAATGCGAGCAATGAAGAGTTTGAAGAAGTAAAGAAGGTGTTAGAAATATGAATAAGTTTTGTTTTTGCATCATTTCTTTGAACAATTAAGCTCGAGGTTTTTTAAACACCTAGCACCCTAATGCCAACTGTATGGAGTTAGCCCAAAGTTCTCTAAGAGCAATAAGTGCCTACATGAATACAAAACATTGCACTATTCCAAATGAAGAATAAAAGCAAAGGAGTGAAAGAACATGGAATATGCCTGAATCTAATTATATATGGAAATTGAAATTCCATAAAAGACCAAAAAGAATCAGGCTAAGATTGGAGGAGAACTCACAAAGAACAAAAGAAGAAGAGTAAATCTGAGACAACAAGTGTGTAGGAAAAGATGAAATCGGTAATTTTCAACCTAAATTTCTTCATTGTCTACCAATTACCTAAGCCCAACATTACAAGCCCGAAGACCTCACGATTTTGAAAGTTGAATTCACTCTGCCATTATGGAGTATCAATGAAAAAACAAGCCTATGGGACTTTGACAAACAATCTAAGAAAACTCTCGGCGACAACTTCTAAATCTTCGAATATGAAGATGAAAAGGACGATGACATGCAATAATAATAATACGTATCAAGACTTGTAAAATAAATCGTTTAAATATTACTAGTTTATCAAGAAATTTTGTGTTAGGAAGATACCATGTCTATTTTAATCAAACTGAAATTAAAAATAATGTTGTATCTCTTTAATTCCAAATAAAAAGAATGGAAAGATCAGAGTACGAATAAGAAAATGTCCTAAAAATTTTTATAAGCTTATTTGGTTCGAGGACAAACAATTCTTTCTCTTCTTTGCTTGGGGACAAGCAAAATTTTAAGTTTGGGGGAATTTGATGAGTCCAAAAACTCATTAGATTTTTAATCCATTTTTCTGAGTTTAATATGAAAATAATGTTGAATTGTCTGCAGAAAAGTGATAATTGACTCAAATTCCAATTTGCATGAAAATATTGAAGATAAACTCAAATTTTACAAAATAAGAAGAAATCACCCTATTAAAGAGAATTGAGGTCACAACTCGAATTTCAACACAGGATGTAAAGTTCGCTTCACATTCCAAGTCACGACATCAACAATTTGGCTTTGAAGAAGAAATTGAAACGAACAAATCAAGTCGGATCAAGAAGGAGGTCATGACAAAGAAGACGTGGGCAAGATTAAAGGAAACAGTCAAATGAAGAAATTCATGTCGCGACTTCATTTCGATGTTGACGCCAAAACAAGAAAAAATGATGTCGCAACATAACTCTAAGGTCGCGACAAGGACCTGTCTATGAAGCCACAAGAGAGATCTTCGCTAGTAAAAGAAGTCACAACTAGTTTTTAATTAAAGGGACACAGTCGCACATACCATGCGTGTCGCGACAGAAAACAGAATTGAAGCCTTAAATAAGAAGAATGATGTCGCAAATCACTCATTCGTGTCAAAGGACCTAAAGAAGAGTCGAAAGGTAGTTAGGTGGATGTCGCGACATCACTTATGTCGCAACCGAAAATAGTCGGGAAAGAAGAAATCACGCAACCTAAAACCGATGTCGCAACACGTGGCTTTGAAGAATAAGAAGATAATAGTGTCTCAACATCAACTCGAGGTCGACATCGCACAAGAAACACTGAACAAAAAAAGATGTCGCAAATATCACTTCGATGTCGCGCATTTCACTAATCGTGATTTTGCAAGACAAACCGGTTGCAACAGGTGAAGAGGTCGCGACTGATAATGAGCCATTAAGAGAATTCCATGTCGCGACATCAACTTGAGGTCGCGACATAAAACAGTGGGCTGGGCTTTTTCTTTGGATTTTCACCTGGAGTATTTTTGGGGATTCGCCTGCATTCTTTTCTTTTTACAGTATAAATAGAGAGCTTTCGAATAGTAAAGTAGTTTTCTCCTTCTTCACTACCAAGCAAAAAGGGAAAAGAAGAGGAACTCAGTGTATATTTTAGAGTAGATTTTATTTTAGTTTTATTTTTTAGTTTTATTTTCTGGATTTGAATCGCGAATCGAAAGCAGACGACAGAGCCGGGATTGTTAGTTCGTTATATTTTCTTCAAGATATCAGCCGAAATTTATGAAATCTAGACAAATTTCGGGAATGCGTTTCTTTCGTGATTTATTGCAATTACAAAGGTTGTGCGTGGATCGGCACCCATTTCTTGATTCGCAATGCAAGAATCAAAGCACAAATTTCGCTTGGATTTGATTACATTTAGTACGATCTTTCCTTCACACCCATTTAAGAATTAATTGGGTTCGGTTTTTTACTTAATCGATGTCATTTTTAATGGATAAGTTCCCAATAGTAGTACCTAGTACCAGTTGAGGGAAAGTATCTTAATCTGATATCCAGGATGCCCTCTGCGTGACATAGAGACGGAGATTCCCGAGAGTTAAGAGCGCTCTTTCGTATGTTCGACCACCATCGGGCGAACCGCCAGCCTGAGAGTTATTTGATAAATCCCCACCCGCTTCAATTGAAGTTGAGGGGTGTATTTAACAATATAAATCATCGAGAGTTCACCTAATCTAAGGATAGGTTCCAACTCTCGTGTTATTTAGACTAATCAAGGGAAAGGGATAAACCCATAGATCTCAAGGTCGAAGCCACCATTTAAGTAGTGAACTTAGCTAATATCCCGAGAAGGTATAAAGTTCGATGTCAACAGAAATGGGTGAAGTATTGAGAAAGAAAAATACCCAGATCTTGAAAGAGAATGTGGAATACGGGTAGTCGGGTTTGATCTTTGTCTTCAGAGAAGCAAGGATATTAAATCGTTGAAAACGGAGAGATCCACCCACAATTAGAAAATCTGACAAAAAATCAGATCCATACATTGAACAAAGTAACGGATATAGTGCTGGAATTGACTGTTCCATTGTATTTCATTGATATTTTCAAGCCACGCGAAACCGATTCGAACCATTCTTTATGTACAATTTATTTTTAGTCATTCATTTTTGTTTTAGTTTAATTTGAGCATATTCAATAGTATAGATTTTAATTTTTGTTGTTTCGATAAAATTTTCACTATGAGTTTTGAGTCCAAATAGTATGAAATTTTAGTAGTTGGGGTAGTTGACCTGTAATTCGCTATCAATCTCTGTGGGAATGATACCTGGACTTACATTCAGATTTACTACTTGTATGACCTGTGCACTTGCAGTGTCATAGACTGAACCCTTATTTTTTTTATCCTGAACATTAAGAGAAAATTATTTTAGTAGCCAAATTATCCAAAATGACATGGGTATAAGAGAATTGTAAGGCTCTTGTAGCTGTGTTATTTTGAGGGGTTTTAGTCTATGTGGCCTTAAATCTCCTCCATTATGTCAAGAATGGGAGGCCTTCAAGCTATCCTCTCGTCTCCGTCCGTCGCGTCTCTCATCCGCTATAGCTGGCGCTTACTCTTTTGTCTTTCTTAAGCCCCGAGTGCCTCTCCAATTTAGTATCCGGCTGAATCAGTCAATCCTGCTTTCCTCATGCATTACCGCCCCAAATCAAAACACACTCCGCATTAATAGATTAGCCCAACTAAACAAATATTTTCAACATATTGTTAAAGACAGCGGCTGATGTACCACGTTGAAAAGCTATTTTTGTTCTTTTTGTTTATAAAATGCCCAAATTAGCATTTCTTTCTTTTGTCAAAATATTGATCTATTTAATTCTTTTCCTAATCACTCGCAAGAACGGGCGCCATAAAAATTGTTTCCGCTTTTTCTATATAGACTAAAATCCTCAATTAACATAATTACAAGAGTCTTACACTTCTCTTGTATCCATGTTACTTTGGATAACTTTGCTTGATAAAATAATTTTATCTTAATGTTCATGATTTAAAAATAAGGGTCAAGTCTATGACACTGCAAGTGCAATGTGCCATACATAGTGAATCAATGTAAGTCCGTGTATCATTCCCACAGATTGATAGCTAATTATAGATCAATTCACCCCAATCCTTTCGCTAAAATTCCATACTATTTGGACTCAAACTCATAGTGAAAGTTTTATCTAACAACTAAAATTGAATATCCTATACTATTGAATATATTCAAACTAAACTAAAACAAAAGTAATCGACAAAATAAATTTTATATAAAAGAATGATTGAATAAGCTTATCGATAGAAACGAAACTATCGTTGAAATACAATGAAACAAATTAATTCCAGCTTCGCATATTGCTCGTTTCTATATATGGATCTCGTTATTGTCCAAGATTTCCTAATTATTGGAATTAGATCTTCCTTACACTAATCGATTAGATAATTTTGCTTCTCTCGAAGACAAGATCAAACCAATACCTATATTCCAAATTCCTCTTGCAAGATTCGGGTATTTTTTCTTTCAATACTTCACACTCATTTCGTTGGGATGTTGGTAACTTTGCTTTTCCTTCTCAGGATTTTCGCAAAGTTTCTACCACTTAATTGGTAGCTCAACTTTCAGATCTATGGGTTTATCCCGTTCCCTTGATTAGATCTAAGCTAACACGGGGATTGGAACTTACCTTTAGATTAAGGTGAACTCTCTGATTATTTATATTGTTAAATACACCCATCCGACTTCACTATGAGCGAATGGGGATTTATCAAAATGAACACTCGTGAGCTCAGCTCGTCAATGGTACGAACATACCTTAAAAGAACGCTCTCAACTCGCACTCGTCTCTCGTGTCACGCGTAGGGCATCCTGATATCGTAGTAAGATACATTCCTCAACTCCGGGTATTAGTACTACTATTGGAAACTTATCCATTCAAACGATACCGATTAAGTAAAAACCAAACCCAAATTAATTCTCCATTATTAAGTGTGAAAGACTGTAACTAAATGTAATCAATCCAAGAGTCGCTGGCCTGATTACTCCATTGTGAATTAAGAAATGGAGACCGATCACGCACAACCACCGTAATTGCAATAAACCGAGAAGAAATGAATTCCGTAAATTTGTCTAGATTTCATAAATTTTCAGCAAGTACTGTAAAAATAATATATCTAAAATCTACTTACTGGGTTTCGCATAGCTTCATAGATTCAAAACAAAAATAAAATAATAAAATAAAATAAAAATAAAGTCTACTTTAATATACATCGAGTTCCTCTCTTCTCCCCTTTTCCGGGTAGTGAAGACGGAAAAAAACTCACTTTACTATTCTAAAGTCGTCATTTATATCAGAAAGAATCGGGCCAAATCCCAAAATGCTCCGTGGAAATCCAAAGAAAAGCCTGGCCATCGTCTTATGTCGCTGATTCGTTGATGTCGCTGGCATGGACTTCTCTTGATTGCTCATGATCGCGACCTTTTCTTTAAGTTGCAAACTACGATCTCGAACTTCTTTGATCGGTCGCGACATCGCTTGTGGTCGCGACTCATCGTCGCTTTTCAATGTTGATACCGCGAATTCTTTGTTTCCCATTTCTTTTCTTCAAAGTCATGGACTCATTTCTAATAATGCTGTGTTAAGAATTTCTTCTTCCCACCTATTTCCGTGCGCGACATCAAGGTGGTGTCGCAACCTCAATTTCTTCGCCGTACGCCAGTCGCGACTCCACGAGCGGTCGCTACATCATTTCCGATCCCCGCCGCGGCAAGTGCTTCGATTTGGCTACGTGCGCACTTTCAAATTCTTTTTTTTTTTTTGCTGCACTGGTCTTCCCCGCTTATGTCAAGACATCGAGTGGTGTCGCTATTACGAAAATGGAGCCTTTCATTTAAAAACTAGTTGCAACCTTTTTTCTTTTGCAAAGCCCTCTCTTGTGGCTTCAGAGACGGATGCTTGTCGCGACTTCAGAGTGGTGTCGCGACATCATTCATATCTTTTTGGTGTCGCGACTTGAATTTCTTCCTTTGATTATTTCCTTTAGTCTCTACTTCACGCTTTGTCGAACCTCCTTCTTCAAGTCACACTCACTTGTTCAAGTTTTCTATTTCTTCTTCGTGAGCCAATTCATGGATGTCGTGGATTCTGGAATTGCCGGGCAACCGAGCATTCCCTGTCGCGACTTTAAATTTTCATTTGTGACCTCAATTTCGTCGCAGCCGATTTCTTTTCGATTTTTGCTAAGATTTGAGCTTTCATTGTGATTCTACAAAATGAAATTTTAGTAAAATATCCACATTTCTGCAAACAAATCAACATTTATCTCTTAATATACTCAGAAAAATGGATTAAAAATATAATGAGTTTTTGGACTCATCAATGACATAAAGCGGAGCCAACTATTCACATCCTACTCTCATCAAGTTAAACCACAATTTAAATAACAAGATAAAATGATAAATGCCTCATGTATATAAACATATAATGACAATGTATATGCCACTAGGCTATAGCATATCACTAACAATCTTCAATGGTTTCGTGTTCATGAAACACGACGTCTCTGCTTTTGACTATCTTTTGCTTCTCTGAATCCCATAGCCTGTAGCCGAACTTCTCATCTCCATATTCGATGAAAATGCACGGGATTGCTTTATCATCAAGCTTCGTTCTTTGCTCCTTTGGTATATGTATGAATGCTTTGCATCCAAACACCTTCAAATGAGAGTATGAAACATCTTTCCCTATCTAAACTCTTTGAGGATTATCAAACCAAAGGACCATGGTTTACCGTTGATCGTGCAGACTGTAGGTGTTAATAGCTTCCACCCAAATGATTCTAGAAGTTTAGCCAATCTTAACATGCACCGAACTTTTTCCACAATGGTCCGATTCGTCCTCTCTCAACACCATTGTGATGCGGTGTACTAGGAACCGTCTTCTCATGCCTGATTCCATGCTTAAAGCAATATTCTTTGAACTCCTTTGAGATGTATTCTCCACCATTATTGGTTCACAGTCGCTTTAGAGGATTTCCCATCTCTCTTTCCACCATGGCATGTAATTTAAGAAAATACTGGAATACCTGCCTTTTTGTATGCATCAGGTATACCCATGTCTTTCGTGGAGCATCGTCAATGAAAGTAACAAAGTATTTGTTACCACCTAACGAATCTACCTCCATAGGTTCGCAAACATCATAATATACTAATTCCAATTTCTCCAATTTTCGAGTAGAGTTCTTTTGGAATGATACTTTGTGTTGCTTTCCAAATAAGCAATAGTCACAAGGGTTTGATGATTTGTCTTTGACCATAGGAATGAGGGACTGCTTGGCTAAAAGTTGTAACCCCTTCTCACTCATATGTGCTAGCCGCTTGTGCCACATATCTGGAGAGGTATCATCATCAACTGCATTTAGTTGTCATCTGCACACCTTTGCTTGTGTCTTGTACAGTGAACAACATAATGTCGCATGTACCATGATGATCCTTGGTGAGCTTCCAGTGCCACTCTTGATAAAGTGGTTGTATCCATCATGTCCAACATATACATAAAAATAGGTTTTGATGCAAGTTTGGAATGTGCACATCTTTCAGCATTGTTATACTTGTTTGTATGTAGATGTCACCAGTCAAAGATGTCTGGAGCCTTTGTTTAAGTCCTTTGTGATGCCATAGTCTCATGCTTTGTATAATGTTTGAGAAATATTCCTTTTAGAAATGCAATGGTATGATGATGCAGAGTCTACTACCACTCAACATCTTGTTTTACCACATGACAGCAATCTTCTTGATTAAAGTAAGGTCACCTCATTTTGTCATTTGGTGCTTGTTGTAGGCGGTAGTATTTTGTCATCTTCTGCTTCCTAGCTCTTATCTCCTCCTTGCTTGAGTCTTGCAGGACCTCTTCATGCTGGCCTATTTTCCCACAATGATAACCTTTATTTTCCCTCTGAACTTGGATATGCCTTTTGACTTGTTGTCTTGTTGGTCCCTCTTGCTTTTGCTTCAACCCAATTCTGCAATAAAGGCATAGGTTATTCTCTAAAGTCTTCTTGAATTTCTTCATTGAATATGCTATTTACGACTATTCATAGCTAACATGACTTTTCCTTAAGGGCTGAATTTCCTGGGGAACACCACCAAAGTGTTCAAATGTCACGGTAATGAGCCAAAATCTCATCTATCAGTAAGAGAGGCCTGCAGGCGATAAATGAAGCGATCATTCCTTGAGAATCCATTCAAATGCTCGACAATTGATTAGCCTTCCCTTGACTTTAAATTCTTGACTTCATCAAGAAAATCTTTGTTTATGCATTTTTTGTCTCGTACATGTTTTCCAAGTTCTTCCAAAGAGTGTGTGGATATGTCTCTTTGGCAACATGATTGTAAAGATTGATGTCCTCCCACTGGAAAATGACACCCAATGTTTTATTCTTCAACTTCTTCCAATCAACATCTAACGTGTCACTTGACTTGGCATTATCTCCCTCAATAGGATCATATAAATCCTTACAATTGAGGATATCCTCCATCATGGACCTCCATAATAAATAATTTGTTGCTATCAATTTAATCATAGGACCCGAATAACTTTCGGCCATGATTCTACCCAAACTCGAACCATGCTCTGATACCAGTTGTTAGAATTGTGAGTGATTTGTGGAGTATTACAACAAGTAATAATTGGGTGGTTTTGTCAATCCACTGTAAATGTTAGCAATTGAGAGGCAAGGTCAATCCATAGGATAAAATAGCAATTGAGTGGCAATGTCAAACCTTCAAGAAATTAAACAATAGTTGGGTGGTTGTGCCAATCCACGGAAATGTAAATAAGCAGTTTTGGAGGCTGAGCCAATCCACATAATAAAAGCAAATGATGTGTGGCCAACCTTCATGAAATGAAAGTGTAGATGGATGACTAAGTCAATCTTTAGAGAATAAAAAGTGAAGATAATAATGACATCCTATATAACATGGTAAAACTCTCAAAATGAGGGAAACCTCCATGGGACAAATCCAAGAAAATAATCATTATGAGATAAAATTGGCACAAGATGTAACACACCCAGGATATGTTCACAATCCTCTTCGTTTTATCTCTCAGTACTCTCTCTGTGAAGTACTATGTTTCTTGTCACTCTTCCCGGTGTGATAACCCCGACTGTTTCACATTTATTCTTTCAACTTTTTGTGATTAAAAGAATGATATCTGAAACTCTTTCTAAAATCACCTCAAAAAGGCCAACGCTTTAAATCTAGCCTTGAGAAACCGTGCTCGCTGAGAATAAAAATCAAAGCCACATTATCTGAAATCCTCTCCTTTTCACCTCTGAGATGTACGGAGGATCAAGAGCCAAATCTTCGTATTTTAAATATTGACCCAAAATACAAATAAATAAAATAAATAACTCAAATCGAACTAAAAATAGGAGTAGAGAGAAGCCACATTATATAGTTGCCATAACATCATATTAGAAACCAGAGGAATCCTCGGATATTCGAATAAAAACGCAGGAATCGTATTAAAGCGCAATAATCTCTTAGAGCATCTCCAATGGCCTCAACAAATAGCTATTTTTAGCTATTTTGTTGAGCAAATAAAATTAGATGTAAATAAAGCTCGCTAACCACTTTCGCCACTTTGCCTCTTCACCTTCTCCCTCAACAAATGTGGCGAGCGTTTTCTCGCTCAGCAGATCTCCAAAATGCTTGGCCAACGTCTTCATCCAGTGGATCCAGCGACACCGGCAGCAAAACGTAGGTTCTCGGAAGGTATTTTTTCATCACATATTGAGGAGAGTGTTTGGAGTTTCGCCGGGAAGGTATTTTTGTCCTTATCTTTTTTACGAAAATCGGAAAGAAGGTCTCAATCGAATGGTGCTGAATCGAAGAACACGCAAAAGCATTTCCATGGATTTTCGGCGACTTTTGAAATTTGTGATTCTGCACGATTCATTCATGAAGTAGGCGAATCGATTTCGTAAGGATTTGAGTGAAAATCGGTCATTGGATTACATGCTCGAGGAGAAATGAGCGATGATGACGCATGACTCCTCAGCGCCTCCTCCGCGACTCTTTAGGTGGAATTCCTCTCAGATCTTGACGAGGCGGCGGCGGAAGTGCGAAGGTATTGTTGGTTTTTTTGCGGATTTGGATCAGTTAATTGTTGCGTAAATTGAGGGTTTGGTTTCGCGTGTTTTTGATCCGTTTCTGGATCGATTAGGTTTTGGTTCGTTTGCGTGTTTTCATTTTGATTCGATGGGAAATTGCTTTTTTGCTGTGGAATTGATGTCGGAAATTTCGGTTGAGTAATAATCTATTTAATAATTTGAGAAATTAACGATTATGAATTCTGAATTGGTAAAGTTGATGTTGGTTTGGTCTGTTACACTTGCTCTAGTACAGGAACTGTATTTGGATCTCAATATTTCTAAACATTCGATAAATGAGGATTTGGTTATTTGATAGCGTGGCGGAACTAGGTTTGTTGGATATGCTCTTGTATAACCTTCATTGGCACATCTTATTTTTCATATCCGCAAGGATTGGTTTTGTGAAGATTTGATGTTGTCATTCAAGGCTGTATCATTTGGCTTGGGGCAGCATAGTCATATAAATGCTATATTGATGAATTTTGAGTTATCTTTGAATCTCTGATGTGCATCATCGTCCTCCTCAAATCCTGGGTTGGTTGTTAGTGGATGCACTTTTACCTTATATCAACTACATCAGTGGAATTTCTTTGATGCTAGGGACATGATATAATGGCCCATCAGGCGCTCAGCAACTATAATGTGGAGTGTTCGAGGATGGATTCTGTAGGATCTCGACACTAGGACTTTTGTATCCTTAATATAAGAGGAGAAAGATTGGGAGGGGTTTAAGTGACCATTTGTTCCTGAAATTATCGATTCTTGATTACCTAAATGTTTTTCTGTATTCTTACCTTTGTGCCATTGCAAAGTTGGCTATCTCAGTCAACTGAAGGCTTCAAAATCAATTTTCCATGGTGGATAACATATGAATATATTAAAGTTATCTTATCAACCACCATATTTGCTCTCTTTAGTTGATCTTTTCCCTTTATGGTAAACCACCACAGTCCACTAGAACTAGAGACAGCTGGAAGGGATAAATTTGGATTATACTTGCTTTTTTCATAGTGGCTGGGTTAGGATACTAGTTCCATGGATTCCTGCTCTTTAATTCTTTGACCTCAAAATAATTATTCGGTGGATATGGGATAGCGGGAAGTAATTTGTGCATCTTGCCTTCTGTCACTGTATATCTTTTCCCATGATATATTTCTAATATTTTCAATGAAATTATAGGTAATTTCACTTTTGTAATTGCTGTGGATCTACGATCATTGTAATTCATTTGAAGATGCCTCGATAATTTGGAAGGCTGGCACATTGCCAGTAAATCAGGTCTATAGAGTTAGCCCAGCATGGGCTTCTTATGGGCTATGGAGACAATGTATGGATTCAAGCACAATCCACACATTTGATGAGAGTGAAACAAATGGATTCTTCAACCGCATCTGCCTTCTATAATGCTCTGACTGACATGCTATGGCACTTTGGTCAGGTAATTTGTCAATGTTTTTACTGGATCAAGGTTACTTTATCAATTGAGCCAAGCTGGATAAATTCTTCTTTTGAGTAGTCTATGTTTCCAATAAACATTTTCTATGGCCATAACAAAGAAATATGATTTCAATGCTAGTAAAATAAATTTGAGCTATATAATGATGAGAAGGGAGGTCTTATTTATATATTTTTAAATATGATCGTTGTAAATATATTTACGTTAACTAAATATGATAGTTGTAAATATAGTGGGTTGTAAATATGACCGTTGAAGAATTTAAGTTGTTTGATGGCGTGTACGATACGTCATCATGATGGGCTTCGTGTTATGCAATGTGGCATTTTTAATTATATTATTGAAAGTTAGTTAAGTTAGTTGAGTAGTAATCTATTTCTTTGAGCGTGGTTGGAGTAAATTTTAAAAGTTACTAGCTAAAATAGTGAATTGAATATTTAAATATATTTTAAGTAGCTATTTTGTTGAGTGTGGTTGGAGATGCTCTTAGAGCATCTCCAATGGCCTCAACAAATAGCTATTACAACTATTTTGTTGAGCGAGTAAAATTAGTACTCCAATCCATTTCATGCCCACTTTCGCCACTTTGCCTCTTCACCTTCTCCCTCGGCCAAATGGCGGCGTTTTCCTTTCGACGAGATCTCAAAATGCTTATTACTTGTCTTCATCGATGGATCCAGCTGACCGTGACAAAACGTGGGTTCTTCAGGAAGGTATTTTCATCACATATTGAGGAGAGTGTTTGGGTTCTCGGAAGTATTTTTTGTCATAATGCACCTACGAAAATTAGGAAGAAGGTCTCAATCAGATAGTCTTCCGAATCGAAAACCGCAAGCATTTCCATGGATTTTAAATGACTTTTGGTATGATTCACATACGATTCATTCATGATGACCGAATCGATTTAGTAGGATTTGGTGAAATATGGGGTCATTGGATTCGCCTCGAGAGAAATGAACGGTGATGACACCGCGACTCCTCAGCGCCTCCTCCGCCGTGGCACAGGTGGAAGTCTCGGGTCTTTTCCGACAGCGAGCGTGAGAGTCTGAAGGTATTTGGTTTTAAAGTTTGGATCGAGTTAATTGTTCTTAAATTCAGTTTGTTTGGCAGTGTTTTGATCCGTTTACGGATCGATTAGGTTTAGTTCGTTTGCGTGTTTTTCATTTTGATTCGATGGGAAATTGCTTTTTCTTTGTGGAATTGATGGCTCCGAAATTTGGTTGAGTAATAATCTATTTAATAATTTGAAAATTAGCAGTGTAAAATTTCTGACTTAGTAAAGTTGGTGTTAGTTTGGTCTAGAGTGCACTTGCTCTAGTATGAGACACGTATTTTGGATCTCAATGTTCCTAAACTTGTTCGATTAAAGCTGGGGATTTGGTTATTTGATAGCGTAGGCGGAACTAGGTTTTGTTGGATATATCTTGTATAGCCTTCATTGGCACATCTTATTTTCATATCATGAGGATTGGTTTTATGAAGATTTGATGTTGTCATTCAAGGTGCAGCATCATTTGGCTTAGAGGCGACATAGTCATATAAATGCTATATTAGTGAATTTTAAGAGATTATCTTTGAATCTACAATGTGCATCATAAGTCCTCCTCAGTCCTCATAAGAGTTGGTTGTTAGTGGATGCACTTTTACCTTATGTCAACTTCATCAATTTGCGAGAATTTCTTTGATGCTAGGACATGATATAATGGCTTACATCCAAATTGCTCCTTAACTATAATATTGGAGTGTTCGGATGGATTAGCAGGATCTCGGCACTAGGACTTGTATCCTTAATATAAGAGGAGAAAATTGGGAGGTTTAAGTGACCATTTTGTTCCTAAAATTATAGTGATTCACCCAGTTACCTAGATGTTTTAATATTCTTACCTTTGTGCCATTGCAAAGTTGGCTAATGCAGTCAGCCTGAAGGCTTCAAAATCAATTTTTCCATGGTGAATAACATAAGACCATATTAAAGATTATCTTGAATTCAACCACCATATTTGTCTCTTTAGTTAGTGCTTTTTCCCTTTATGTGTCACCACCAGTCCACTAGAACTAGAGACATTGAAGGGGATGAAACTGGATGTACTTGCTTTTTCATGGTGGCTAGGTTGAGATACTAGTTCCCTTGGATTCCCTGCTCTTCCAATTTCTTTGACCTCGAAATAATTATTCGGTGGAGTATAGGATAGCGGAAATGTAAATTTGGTGCATCTTTATACAATCACTATTATATCTTTTCCCATGATATATTTCTAATATTTCAATGAAATTATAGAGTAATTTCACTTTTGTAATTTACATGGATCTGATCGTTGTAATTCATTTGAAGATGCCTCAATCTTTGTTGGAGGAGGCGCAGTTTACTTGATAATCGGAGTCTATGGTGTAGCACGTGGGCTTCTTATGGGCTATGGAGACAATGTTATGGATTCAAGCACAATCCTGTTTGATGAGGTGAAACAAATGGATTCTTCAGCATCTGCCTTCTATAATCTCCCGTGACATGCTGGCACTTTGGTCGAGATGAATTTATCGAGAAATGTTTTTCTTGGATGGGGTTGCTTTATCAATTGAGCCAAGAAAATTTGGATAAATTCTTCTTTTGAGTAGTGCATGTTTCAATAAACATTTCTGGCCGTAACAAAGAAATATGGAGTTCAATGCTAGTAAATAAAATTTACAGGCTATGTAATGACTAGAGAAGAGGGAGGTCTTATTTATATATTTTTAAATATATTTTCCGTTGTAAATATAATAGTTGTAAATATGATGATTCATAAATATAATTCGTTGTAAATATGACCGTTGAAAAATTTAGAGATTAAATTTTGATGACGTGGCACGACACGTCATCATGATGCACTTACGTGTTATGCAATGTGGCATTTTTTTAATTATATTATTGAAAGTTAGTTAAAGTTAGTTGAAGTAGTAATCTATTTTGCTGAGCGTGGTTGGAGTAAATTTTAAAAAGTTACTAGCTAAAATAGTGAATTGAATATTTAAATATATTTTAAGTAGCTATTTTGTTGAGTGTGGTTGGAGATGCTCTTAGAGCATCTCCAATGGCCTCAACAAATAGCTATTTTGTTGAGCCAAGTAAAAAATTAGTGCTCCAATCCGCTCGCTAACCCGCTCGCCACTTTGCCTCTTCACCTTCTCCCTCAACAAATGTGGCGAGCGTTTTCTCCTTCGGATCCTCCAAATGCTTGGCCAACGTCTTCATCCAGTGGATCCAGCGACACCGGCAGCAAAACGTAGGTTCTCGGAAGGTATTTTTTCATCACATATTGAGGAGAGTGTTTGGGTTCTCGGAAGGTATTTTTTTGTCCTTCATCTTTTCTGAAAATCAGGAAAGAGAAGGTCTCAATCGAATGGTGCTGAATCAGAAAACCGCAAGCATTTCCATGGATTTTTCGACGACTTTTGAGCTGTGATTCTGCACGATTCATTCATGAAGTAGGCGAATCGATTTCGTAGGATTTGGTGAAATATCGGTCATTGGATTCGCCTCAAAGGAAATGAAGCAGGTGATGACACATGACTCCTCCAGCGCCTCCTCCGGCTCTTTGGGTGGAATTCTCTGGTCTTGTGATGACCTTGTGTGAGATCTGAAGGTATTGTTGGTTTTTTGCGGATTTGGATCGAGGTTAATTGTTCGTAAATTGAGGGGTTTGGTTTAGCGTGTTTTTGATGATCAGTTTACGGATCGATTAGGTTTTAGTTCGTTTAGTGTTTTCATTTGATTCGATGGGAAATTGCTTTTCTTTTGTGGGTGATGGCTCAGGAAATTTGGTTGAGTAATAATCTATTTAATAATTTGAGAAATTAACGGTGTAAAGTCGGCTTGGTAAAGTTAGTGTTGGTTTTGATTTGCGTTGCACTTGCTCTAGTATGGGAACACGTATTTTGGATCTCAATATTTCTAAGCTTATTCGATAAAGCGGGATTTGGTTATTTGATAAGCGTGGCGGCGAATAGGTTTTGTTGGATATGCTCTTGTATAGCTGTATTGGCACATCTTGTTTTCACCTCATAAGGATTGGTTTTGTGAAGATTTGATTTGTCATTCAAAGTTTTATCATTTGGCTGGGCGACACCATTCATATAAATGCTATATTGATGAATTTTAAGAGATTATCTTTTGAATCTACAATGTGCATCATCGTCCTCCTCGATCCTCAGGGACAGTTTGTTGAGTGGATTGCACTTTACCTTATATATCGACTCGTAATTGCAGAATTTCTTTGATACTGCAGAGGACATGATATAATGGCCCATCCGGCTGCTTTCAACCATTATAATATTGGAGTGTTCAGATGGATTCTGTAGGATCTCAGCACTAGGACTTGTATCCTTAATATAAGAGGAGAAAATTGGGAGGGTTTAAGTGACCATTTGTTCCCTAAAATTATCAGTGATTACTGATTACCTAAATGTTTTTCTGTATTCTTACCTTTGTGCCATTGCAAAGTTGGCTAATGCAGTCAGCCTAAAGGCTTCAAAATCAATTTTTCCATGGTGAATAACATAAGACCATATTAAAGATTATCTTGAATTCCAAGCGCCATATTCGTCTCTTTAGTTAGTGCTTTTCCCCTTTATGTGTCGCCACGGAGTCCACTTTAGAACTAGAGACATTGAAGGGGATGAAATGGATGCACTTGCTTTTCATGGTAGCTAGGTTGAGATACTAGTTCCCTTGGATTCCACAACTCTTCCAATTTCTTTGACCTCAAAATAATTTATTCGAGTGGATATAGGATAGCGGAAGTAATTTTATTATAACATACAATCACTATTATATCTTTTCCCATGATATATTTCTAATATTTTCAATGGGAAATTATAGGTAATTTCACTTTATGAATTGCACAATGGATGCGGTGTTGTAATTCATTTTGAGATGCCTCGTCTTTGTTGGAGAGCTATGTTACTTGATAATCGAGGTCTATGGTGTGGCATAAGGCTTCTTATGGGCTATGGGACAATGTATGGATTCAAGCACAGTCTGATTTTGATGAGTGAAACAAATGGATTCTTCAACACTTGTCGCCTTCTATAGTATATAGTGACATGTGCTATGGCACTTTGGTCAGGTAATTTGTCAATGTTTTTACTGGATCAAGGTTACTTTATCAATTGAGCCAATCTGGATAAATTCTTCTTTTTAATTGATCTATGTTTCCAATAAACATTTTCTAGCCATAACAAAGAAATATGATTTCAATGCTAGTAAAATAATTTGAGCTGTAATGATGAGAAGAGGAGGTGCTTATTTATATATTTTTTTAAATATGACAGTTATCAAATATAATAGATTGTAAATATGAGTAATTGTAAATATAGTCATTGTAAATATGACCGTTGAAGAATTTAGAGATTAGAATTTTGATGAGTGCCACGACACGTCATCATGATGGCGCTCTACGTGTTATGCAATGTATGGCATTTTCAATTATATTATTGAAAGTTAGTTAAAGTTAGTTGAAGTAGTAATCTATTTTCTTGGCGTAGTTTGGAGTAAATTTTAAAAAGTTACTAAGCTAAAATAGTGAATTGAATATTTAAATATATTTTAAGTAGCTATTTTGTTAGTGTGGTTGGAATTAACATACTAACCTTAAATAAATAAATAATAAATAAAGTATAAAAAATCCAGCTAAAAATTTGGACTGTAAAAACAAATAATAAAAAAGAGAATATCAAGTCGATGACAATCAAAGGAGGAACACATTGAAGCTGATTCACACTTAGATCTACTTCACATAACACATAAAATCAATAAACCACAAGAAGTGACGATCGAAATGACAAGCAGACCATAACTATAGAGCGAGAAAATTATCACAATAATCAACAAAAGAAAGAAAGAAAATGCGACTCTTCCGCTACGCTTCTCTTTCTCTCTACTCTCTCACTCTCAATCTCTCTATTTGCTTTGCTTGTATCGTCGACCCTTGCCTTTGCCTCACTTGTCTGCAGGCCCCTTATTTAAGCTAACCATTTAAAATGGACAAACGAGAAAAATATTACAAATATAATCCCTTACTTTATAACCTTCAAAAATACCAATTTCGGTTCAAAATTACCCTCTAACAATGTCCCTCCACATTATCCATTTCCCCTCCAACGATTTTTGGTTTCCTCTTCTAGTTTTCTCTTCCCCACAAAACACTTTCTCTATTCCTTGAGTAGTCAATTGTACTCCTTTTCTGAGACAAACGACACAAAGGAAGATCGTGATCAGGTCCCATGTCAAAATGGTCAATAGCATCCATTGTTTTCTCCTTTTGCTTTTCTCCTTTTAATCCACAATCCCAAAAATTATAGACATTTGTAGTTTAGAGAAAAAACCCTAAAACTAAAGTAGATGATTGGAAAAGTATTAACACGAGGAGAAACCACACAAGTGCAAAGAATGGAACCTAAGTTTCATTATTTCCTATTTTAATTTAAGTTCTTCAAAATCTCCATATGAACTTTGCTTTGAAGTGTAAAAATCCCTAAATGTTGTATTTTGGGTTTGTTTCATATGAAAATGGAGGAAAGTTTGTAACACATTAGCTATTTAGTTTGGAATTAACTATCGTTAAATTATATTTAAACAAACTTGAAAGAGGTTAAATCCAGGTTTGTAACACGGTAGCTATTTAGATTAGATTTAACTATCATTAAGTTAGTATGTGAACAAACTTGAAGAGTCAAGTCCAGATTTGTAACACAAGAACTATTTAGATTTGACTTAACTGTTATTAAGTTAGTATTTGAACAAACCTGAAGGAAGTTAAGTCCAGGTTTGTAACACAATAGTTGTTTATTTGGAACTTAATTATTGTTAAACTAGTATTTAAACAACTTCATGTGAGTTAAGCGCATACGAACTACTTAGTTTCACACTCTTCACTTCAAGGGAGTTTTTCCACCCTTTAAGTTGCTCGTTTTCTTCTTTGACTTGTTTTTTATGAATGTAGATAATATTGGAAAAATTATACCAATTTCAAATTATCCAAATATTTAATACATCTCATTAAATATTTAAACATGTATAATAAATATAAATAAATAGAGTATATAAAAATATATATTGTTTATTCACCATATTTAATGGATTTTAATATGTAACAACTTGGAATGTAAAATCTAAATAAAACTAGTGAAAGGGAGGAGTTGGATTGAACATAAAGCAAAGAAATGTGGAAGAAGAAATAAAGAAAGGAAAATATGAGGGAAAAAAAAGAGTGGGAGGGAAATGGGAATGAGCTATTATAGGGCAGTTGGAGGGCAAAATTGTCCAAATCATGTGTTTATCGTTTCATTTTTATTTTTTAACAAAATGATTAGGATTTGTAATTTTTTTTCTCCATTTGTCCCTTTTAAACTCTTTATCCTATGAATAATTTCTTGGGATTTTTCAATCTCTTAGACATAAATATGAAAATTGAACTATTTTAGCTTATATGAAAATTGAATTCAATTTAGGATCTTAATATAGAGAGCATATTTATAGGCTGAACATGAATGAGATATCAATGGTTTTGTCGTTATAAAAGAAAAGGAGAATATTAGCCTAAAATGTTGTATGTTGGTTTTGAACTGTTTTGAATGAAATTAACGTTAAGGTTTGAAATGGTTGAGTAAATGTTTCAAAACCCTTTAATTTATTTATGAGATTTTTATTCTTTTTATCTTCTGATGATATTTTAAAACACCAGTCAAATTGCTAGCTTGAATGTCCATTCCTCCCTTTGTCTATTTAAAGAGAGTTCCTAACTCTCTTTGAAGTAAGAAAAAAAAAAAAGATTCAGCACAAATTTTGTTTTTTTTTTTTTTGTCTTCTTTGTGATAAAGATATGGACATCTCCAGTTTATCGGGAGTGGCTGCAAGTTAAGTGTTGTTGCCATCATTCATGGACCTATATCTTAAGAAGCAGACTTGTAAATTCTCAAGCACCCTTTAGAGAAAACAAATTTGCTTAAGAAGATCGTGGTTTTACAAAACTCGCCTAATTCCATCATTTGTAGTTTATTTTATTTTTCTCCTCATCTTCTGCTATCTTGCTTCAATGTTTTTCCTTGAACTAATAGGGTATGTAAGCCCAAAGTTCCACATCGGTTACGACATGAAAGACATGGTATTTATGTACGACAAAACATTCAATTGGTATGGTTCTTGTCAGAGAAGCTAAAAAACAAAATCATGAGAACTTAAACTCAAAATGGATAATATTATATCAATGTGGAGGGAAAGGTCCATAAGGTTTCCCAATAAGTGGTGTCAAAGTTGGGTTCATGCTTAACCGTGTGGATATTGAACAAAATAAACAAGCATACTGAGCGTTTCTGCTTCACGTAGCGCGTTTGCCCAAACACAATGAAAGACAAAGAAAATCTTGATTTAAGGAATCGCTCAATGAAACTTTGTTTTAGGGGAGAGATTATTTGGTGTGCGCTCAAAGTCCCACATATGTTAGGAATAGAAAGGATTATGAGATGATAAACATGGACAACATCCAATTGGTATGAGCCATTTTTGGACAAAAGCTAAAAAACAAAATTATGAGAGCTTAGGCTTAAAGTGGGTAATATTATATCAATGTGGAAGGAAGGGTCCATGAGGTTTCAACAAATGATAAGAAATGGCCTGCTTTAATCGTATTTGACAAGTGGAACAAAATGATATGACAAATGTAATAAAAGACAAATCGAAAAATCCTAATTTGAAGAAACGCTTGGTAGAATTTTGTTTGAGAGAGATTGTCCGTGTGCACTAAAGTCTCATACATCTATTGGGGAATTGTAAAGAATATAATTTGATAAACACGACAAAATCCAATTTGTATGCTAATCTTTATGTGATAGTTTAAAAATGGACAATATCATAATAATATAGAGAGTATGGTCCATGAGGTTTCTAACATAAAATTCCTCTTCATAGATTTTGATGATCATGAAACAAATGTTAATAATCTAATTGTTTTGAGTAATGTTTATCCAATATAGTTTGTGCATGCACAGGTAGGATTTCTTGATATTTTCAGAAAGACCTTTTCTTACATTTTAGAGAATCCATCCAATTATATCTTTGGGTTACTTTTTTTTTTTTTTTTGGGTTGGCAAGAAGAATAGAGGAAAACCAACCTTTTCTGGAAGATTTATTCAAGCAGGATGGTTTTCCAAAATTTCCATGAAGATTTAAAATAATGGTGTGAAACAATATTGTTTTGTGTCATGTTTGGTTAGCATTTTAGCATTATGTTGGTGTTAGTTAATGAAAATTTTGATCGACTCAATTACAAACAACACGATCCGTTTATTACACGAACAACATGATTTATTACACGAACAACATGATATAACTTGTTCAACCAATTCATTAAATAAATTTAGTTAGATTATATAAGAATTAAAACAATCACACTACATACTAAATCTTAGGGAAGAAAGAAATAACAAAGTTTCTCAGCCTATATAAATTCGAGTTTTTTTACCTTTAAATTCAAATTATTATCACTTTTTGGAATGCGGTTCATAAAAAAGATGTCAAAATATTATAATATAATGACTGAAAAGATCGAGTTTATATAAGCTCAAGTTTTTTTTAGCCAAACCCAATTTGGTAACATGATCATAACCCCGCTATCTTATTAAAAATTTTAAATTTGTGAATGCACGTTTCTAAATATTTTAACTGGCTTTAACTTTCAAGTCAAGTTTTTACTTTTAGTCAATATTTTTAAATTACACTTTTTTTATAGCTTAAACATTTTAGCTTTCCACTATAAATCGATAATGGGGCTACCAACCTATTTTATGCTAGCCCATTAGAGTTACGGTTAAACGAATGAACGACCCAGCCATTTTATTCTAAGTATTGGAACAACCTACGCGGTTGCGGCCAAATTAAGCAAACGCCAAATCTTAAAAACGCTTAACAAAATTAATTTTATAAATTCATAATTCTTAAATAAAAATAAATAATATAAAATATATAATAATAATTAATATATAAAATGATTGAGTCTAAAACAATATAATAATAAGAAACAAACTTAAATAAATAATACCATATAATCAAGTATAACGAAATATCAAAACTAACTAGCTAAATAATACAAAGACAATAAAATAACAATTTAATAACATATCTAGAAAAAACAATTCCAAAGTATCAAATGAAATCTCATATACCTTTAATCTTTATCTTCATCCTTATTATATTCATTAATAACATGAATTTACATTAAATACGTACATCCCAGCCACAAGTGTTTATCATCATCATTAATTAATTCTAAAATTTAACAATGTAAATTTTATTTATGTTTGGAAAAAATTTCCAAAAATGCACATTATTTTAATTATTTTAAAATAAATATTATTTTGTTATTAACACTAGTTTAAGTAATAAAAATATTTAAAATTCAGTTATTAAATTGAATTTAATTTATAAACTAGTACAACTTCAATTTTATACAAAAACATATATGATTGAATAAAATTTAAAGGATAAATAAAAAAAATTAAATTGTAAATATTTAAATTATGATTAATGAAATAAATAAAAATATATTCAATATTAAAACTGTAATTTATTTAATTCAAATACATTAAATTTTCATACAAGATTTTTAAAATATTAAATTATCATGGCAAATTATATTAAAAGTTACATTTAGAAATTGAAAATAAAATAGTTAAACAACAAAATTTAATATATTAATCATATATTATAATTATTATTATTTTTAAACCCCTGTTACAAAAAGATATGGTCAAATATCAAATTTATAAATAAATTCTTGAAATCTTAATTAATGTTGTGTTACTTTAAAAATTAAATAAAATTTCATTAACCCATTAACCTGGCCAAATCCATACTGGTTAAGGTGTCAAAATGAAATTTCTGATCAAATTTGGCCTCATTTTTATTCGCTTAAATTCTATAACCCAACCTCATAAAAATTTCTAAATTTAAGATGGGCAAATTTACTCCGCCAACCCATATTACTAACTCTAGTTTCAATGTAGTAAATGGTCCTCAAATGGACTCGAATCCGAGACCCCTCCCTCCCATATGTACCGTCTTTTTGAAACGATTTTGTGCATCAATGATATTTAGCCTGGAAGCACGCATTTTGGCCCCAAGAATACATTGCTTATTACCTTATTTAATGTTTTAATTATATAATATTTGTAATATTTATCAAGAAAGATATAAAATTTACTTAGTTATTTCATTTTGGTAACTATAGGATTTTTTATAATTTTAAATATTTTAAATTTATTTATATGGGTTGCAAGTTGGAAGTGTAAACAGAATAATTTAACAGTTGAAAAGGTCATATATTGTCAAAAACAAAACACAGAGACGAACTATTTATTAAAAGAGTCATACAAATTGATTATAACACAAATACAACTAGACCAAACCAAACCAAACTCGCTAAATTTTTCTTTTTTCACGTTGTGTTATTATATTATCTTAATCATCACACCTAATTTTGAGCAATGCCAGTTGGCCGTCTTGTGAAGCATGATATTTCTTTTAAACCTAAATCTTATAACTTGAACTTTTAACAGAGTTGATCAACAAATATAATATTAGGGTTTGATTTGATAGGAGATTCGAAATCTCTCGCTGGGATTTGTAAAGGAGGATACCATGAAGCGAATACCGGTCACTCGACCGAACCAGTCAAGGTACCACTCAACTAATTGGTTACCCTCGAACACCTGCAAAAGTTCCAAAGGAGCTTCGTATCAACGCCACATTTTTATTTATCATTGATAATCTTCAAGATTGTAGTCTCATACAAAAAGGATTTATGTACAGACATGAAGTATCCAAAGGTTTACAAGACTAATTCAATACCCAATAATAATATATCATCACTCGCTCTGGACCCCAATATATTATTCAATCTGAAACAGGCCTAATAGGGATTGCATTTTTTATACAAGCTTTTTGTTGATTGATTAGAGACCTTAAGCTTGTCCGATCCTCCCAATGTTGTTACTCATCTCTGTATTATAAATATATATATATATATATATATATATATATATATATATATGATCATTCCTCCTCACTAAGCTGTACACTTTGCAAGAAAGTTAACCCACTTCAAGCATGGAAACTATCCCAGAGCGCCCCACCCCCCTACAATCTTGAGCGACGAGAGCATTTGCTTCTCCATGTTGAGGAGAATACCCCATGAGCATGCGGCTGCCCATTCAAAGAGCCAGAAAATTTACTATCCCAACCTTCGATGTTTTTAGGGACACAAACATCAAAGAGGAACTGCTCAAGGACGCTGTTATGCACTGGATGCTTCAGGCTGTTAGGCACAGGGACTGATTCTTCTTTGTGCTCATCAAGTGAGGAGGGTGAACAGAGTCTCTACCATTTTGATGCTCTAATTGAACCAGTAAGAAGAAGTACTGCCTTGACCATTAAGTTACTCTTCTTAGGCTCTGGTTTGAGTTCACTGCTGCTTTCTGGAGGTTGCATATCAACTCGGATATCTCATCCTGTGTACCCTCCACGCCTCCTCTTTCTCCTTCATGTTGGATTTTTTGGAGATGCACAGAAGTTGCCTCTCTTCGAGGAGCTCAGTCACAGCAGCCTTGTATCTGGCTGATACTGCCTGTAGTGACCTGAAGGAGCACAGAAAAAATAAGTTTTATTTTATTTTATTTTTAAATATTTAACTGGTATTATTTTTTTTTATCACTGTGAGGTTCATCTAGACCCCAATCTCAGTAGAGCATGAGGGAGCAGGGGACTAGACCTATAAAGAACATGACTGTTAATGCCTGCTGGTAAAAGAAGGTACGAGTTGGTACAAATCCAGTGGATAATAAACCCGTGAAAGTAAAAAGATTATGGGCTCACCATAGACAGGCAGTCCATATTATTTATACAAGTTCATTATAAGTACAGGACCCAACCTACATGATCAAAGCCACTCAAAAGACACGAAGGCCACAAAGATCATCTCACAAGACAAAGTTCTTCCACCATGCTTCAAGTTTTCAATAGCTCAACTAATCCAATGCTACACTTCCCCAGCATCAGCCAGCTCAAGAAAGACATAGGGGGGCAACATCTGATATGGTGCTTTGTCACTATTTAATTACTCATCATCCATTAAATAAACTAATGGACATAGCTGACATTAGCATCTCTTCTAATAAGTTGACTAGGCCTGTTTATGATTGTGATCTAAATCACCATCCAACATTTGATATCTATCACTGTTGCATGCAGATATAAAACAAAAAGAAAAATGCATCGGACATAATAAATCGCGAAATCTTTTTTGATCGGTAAAAGCAATATATGGATAAAAAAAAGAGCACAAGGCTCTCAAGGAGTACACTAGAGGTATGGGAGCAAAAGGGAAAACCCTAAAACCAACTACTCATCTATACTCCCAAATCCAATCAAAAATCCACCAAAGAATCTAAATTATCAATACTATTCAACTTAGCCCACGACCACAAGGTACACACAAAAGCATGTGTGTCATCTATCTTAGTGCACAAAAGCACCTGAAAGGGAAAAATTAGGACAAAACAAGTGCGTCATCTATCTTTCACAATTTTTTGTTCTATAGAATTTAGTGGTCATATTGGCTACATTCCAACAGTATTGCTTGCTGTAAAAAATATGTATCATTTATGTAGACAGCCAATCCACTACTTGACATTAAGACTTGAATCCATACCATGAGGTACTGATAACTGAAAAGTTTAGAGTGCATACCTGCATGAAGGGAATTATTCCATTTCAAAGTTTAACATCTGGCCCCAAGAAATTGTAAACGGTAAGAAAAATTGCAACAGTCTGATATGAGCAAGATCATCATGTTTGGAGCATAAAATGAGATAAGGAGCTCCCAAACCCTAAAAGAAAAGGATAGAGAGAAGGCATTACATTAACTGATGCAAGAAGAAACTACAAATTTGAGGGGCTACAGATAAAATAGGAACTTACAACTGGGGTATATGTCCCTCCAGTATTCAGTCTTCGTTGGAGACTCAAAACCTAGTGAGATATAGAGCATCCAGACCAGCAGCAACACCTTGCTAGCCAAGATACTAGTTTTGGCTCGAACCAGGCATTTTGAGAATGGTAGAAGGCAGACAGAATCGCACACCAAAATCACTTGTGAAATCCACTGGACTAGAATCATAGATGTATCCAGAAATGCAATTTCTAACCAATCGATTATCATCCTTCACAAAAATAAACAAATATTAAATGTAATGTCTAGAAACTGCTTTACAACATGGTAAAGACATTGTTAGTTTCAATCCTAAAATAGATATAAACCCATTAAAACCAAATTGAAGATAAGGTAAATAAAGCATACCGCATGAAGGTGGAGTTTACATGATCCTTCAATAATCTGCAGCAGATACCAGTTGTAAGTTGAAACCAAAGTACCCAGCATTTAAATTCATTGGGGATTATTAGTAACGACAGGGAAAAAGGAGGGGGGAGCCACAGAGCATCAGAAACAAGATTGGATGCCTACATTGTCCCCAAATTTACCTGAAAAACCTTGTACATGCAAGCTTTTGGACCACCAGAAAAGGCTGCGAAGACGATAGGACATGGTCTATTCCTCAGCTCCTGTTTATCCGTAACAACTATGTCATTTATTCTGTGAACCCAAATGCGAATCAAATTCAAATCCAAACAAAGGTCTCTCATGCCTAAAAAAATACATCTAAATTGTTAATCTGGAACTCCACTCCATATTGTAGTTGAATTCCGTTCTTAGATTCTTCATTAATGTGGGAATCTACTGAGCTATTTCATCTATATCAGACTGTAGCCCTTGATAATTCGTTAAAATGCCAATTAAAAGAGAACAAGTGAACAAGTACTAAAGTTGCATATGCAGAGGGAAAAGATAACAAGACTGACCTCAACAAGCTTGAGAGCAACAAATGCCAGTGAGGTGGCCTTTCAGGAAAGAAACTGCATTAGTCGCATTTGTTGAGAATTATAATCCCCATAAAAGGAATAGAACAAAATAAGATGCACAAAAATCAGACTGAATATTCGCACCTTCATCATCATGCGCTTGGGACCTTCTCCTACTTTTGTCATGTGACATGTCATGTTGAAGCTAACTGATTCTCACCAGAAATTTGGGAGAAAAACCAAGGAGTTCCAGGGATGAAAGATGTGGAGAATATTCTTAACTTTTTGAACTTGAGAAGAGTGCGGGAAGAATAACATCATTGTATAACTGATGACACTAAGGTTGTCAGTCAAGGGATTTGATACTTGGAATATGTGTCTAGTTTGTTCCTTATGCTCTTGTATGGAAGACTGTTGGAATGCCATCCTTATATTGTACAAAATATTCTTGTATCCAGTTCAACTCAAGAAAGAAATGAACAGGAAAAAAGAAAAAGAAAGTTGTGTTATATGTATATTCATAAACATAATCCAATAAAATATAGATCCTATGAAATTGTATAGGACTTTCGTTTTGTGCCTTTCAAGTCTCAACAAGGAGTGAAAGCCCTCAATGCAATTAATTTTGACTGGTTTTCTCAGAATCAATCCAAATAATGGCGTGGAACAGCTCCAAAACGATGTTTTTTTTTTTTTTTTATGAATAAAAAGAACAAATATATTAAACAAAAGGAAGCCAGATAAACACCCAGCAATATACAAGTAGTATACACAAGGAAACCGAAGGCCATAACAACAAAGGGCATTGAGTAACAACAAACACAAACCAGCCCTTCAGAGGGAACTAGAGAAGACACATAATACATCTTACAAAAAAATAGTCCACTTCATGGATCAGACTAGCGCTAGAGCAAAGGAGCCTAACAAAATAGACTTCGCCTCATGTAAGAGAAGCGCCATTCAAACACAACTCTATCCTCTCCTTCCGTATTGCCCACATCGTGCAAAGAGGCACGCTCCATAGCTTAGACTCCTTCCCCCAAGGGAGACTAGGCCACCCTAGAAACAAATCCTTAACCGGTGTGGGACAAACCCAACCCTCATGCCACATCATGAGGGCTTACATGCTCCAAATCTTTGGACAGCGGAATAAGCAAATGCTATATTGCCTCTCTCAACTTCCCTTGCAAAGGGGACACCTACTAGCCAAGGATAACACTCGCTTTTTGCCGATTCATAGTCAAAACTTTGCTCCCAATTAAACCGCCAAAGCAAACCCCACTTTTTGTGGGGAACACGTTCCACATCATCTTGATAGGCACCTGATGCTGCCTCCTACCTTCTAGTAGATCAAAACAGGACTTTACAGAGTAGGAACCAAATTTTGTCTCTTTCCACCATAGCTTATCACTCAGCTGGGGATGGAAGCTCCTAGAATTCATTAAGCTCAAGAAGTTTCAACTACTCATCTCCCAATCATCAGTTCTTCGAACCTGAAATTCCAACCACCATTCGACCCTGAAATCTCCCAAAGATCCACAACCCTAGCTCCTTTAGAACCAACCACTTCATATAGGGAGGGGAAAGAAGTACACAAGGCAGCTTCCCCACACCATAAGTCTTCCCAAAATCTGGTATTGCACCCAACACCCAACACACGTAGCAAAACTATTTAACTAAGACTGCTTTCTTTACTAATTTCCTCCACAAGCCTAACTCAGAATCGCCTTAGGATGATAGGAAACCGCCTCCTCCTGAATCTATTTCGTGCCAATAACATTCCTCCACGAATTACTTCCATAACAAACCTTCGCCTCCATTTCCCAAGAAAGCCCTATCAACTTAGAAAGATTTCTGATGCCCTACCCACCTTCTTTACTTAGACAAATCTGTTTCCTAGCTTACCAAATGCAACTTCCTCTCAAGATTGCCACCTCCCCAGCCAAGCAAGTCCCACAATTGTTTCCAGCTTAGGTCGAATTTCTCCTAGGAAGGCCGAAAAGGACGTTAGATAGGTAGGCATATCGATACAGCTTTAATGAAAGTGAGTCTTCCACCTTAGAGATATATCGATTTGCTGTGAGCCAACCTTTTGCGAAGCCTTTCTTCCACCCCATCCCACACATAATTAGCCCTATGCTTCGTTCCCAGGGGCAAACCAAGGTAATAGGTTGGAAGGGAGCCAATGTTGCATCCTAACTCAAGGGCCAACCTTTCCACACCGTCCACCCTACCCACAGGCAACAGGAGGCTTTTCTCTAAATTGATTTTTAGCCCCAATGGAGCTTCAAACCATGCCAAGATCTAGCCTCAAAAGGTCATTTGTTCCTCAAAGTCCTCGAAAAGACTAGGAGTATCATCCGCAACAACAAGTGAGTAACCGGGCTTATCGGTCTCCATTTCTACCCTTTGAACTCAGACGTGAGATATAACCTCCTTCAATCGCTTTATCAATCATTATGATAGAGCTCATGCCAAGCATTAACAAGTACTACGATAGAAGGTCCCCCCGTTTTAACCCTCTTTGAGCTCCCAAAAACATATGTTTGACTCCCATTAATCCAAACTAAGAAAGCAAGTGGAAATGCACCACTTTATCCATCCAGACCAATTTTTCCCAAAAGCCCATTCTTTGCAACACATTTAGAACAAAACTCCAATCAATCTGATCATAGGCTTTCTCTATGTCCAATTTACATAGTAAACCCCTTTCCTTCTTCCTTAGAATTGAGTCAATTACTTCATTGGCAATCAAGGAAGCATCTAGAATCTGTCTTCCTTCCACAAAAGCATTTTGAGCCGTATTGACAAGACCATGCATCACTTTCTTCAATCTATTAGCAAGCACCTTGGCAATCGCCAGGCACACTCCAACTAAAGCACAGTCCGGTCTTTCAACTTCAACCCCTCCTTTGGGATCAACACCAAAAAAAGTGGAATTGCACTCACCAAATCGCCTTCCATGAAAAAACCTTGAAGAGGTCCATAATATCAAGCTTTACTATGTCCCAACTAAACTTTCAAAAGGCAACAGTAAAGCCATCCGGCCCAGGGGCCTTGTCATCATTTAGATCAAATAGGGCAGTATGCACTTCCTCTGTGAAAAGACACTTAACCTAGCACCCTCCAATTAACTTTAAGAAATCTAACCTCAAGGCTAGCCTCCACACACTCCTGGTCAAAGAGCAAACTCTTTAAAGCATTCAATTATGCCTATTCTAGCTTCCTCCACACCATTGACTCGTGACTTTATTCTGACTTTCAATGTTGTTCCTCCTTCACGGAACTTGCCATTTTGTGAAAAAAGCTTGTGTTCCTATCTCCCTCTTTTAGCCATATTTCCCTAGACTTTTGCCTCTAAGAAGTTTCCTCGATAACTGACCATTTCTTGAAATCCTCCATGGTTGCCAGTCTTGCCTCTACTTCTGCTAAAGAAAGGGATCTCTAATTCTCCAAGTCATCTCAAGCTGCAACCTTTGAGAGGGCATTTTTCTTGTTCTCCTCCACTCTCCCAAACACATCTTTGTTCCAGATTTTGAGTTTACTTTTCAGAACTTTAATCTTTTCCATCAAGACATAGTTGCTAGTCCCTCTAAACTCAAAACTTTGCCACTAGTCCCTAATTAGGTCCTTGAAGCCCTCCTCTTTAATCCACATGTTCTCAATCTAAACTGGCAGGCCTCAGAGTCTTCTCCTTCCCCTTCAAGCAAAATAAAAGTGATCCAAAGTAGGCCTAGTGGAGGATACTTTGGCCGACACCTCCAAAAGACAATCCCACCTTCACGGAAATCATCCAACCTCACCATTCAACAATTGTTTAACCCTCCTTTCCAAGTAAATTGGTCACCTTGGGCAAGGATATCTTTCATCTCTAGATCATCAATAACCTGGGAGAAACGTCTCATAGATCCTGTGATCCTTCCCTCCTTGTTCCTCTCATTAGGAAATCTTACCACATTAAAGTCCCCACCAATGCACCACTTGACCCACACCCAGGAGGGCACCCAACTCTTCTAAAGAGACTTTCTACTCCCATAATCTATAGGCCATACACTCGTGAAAGATCCAAGAAAAATCATCTTCTTATAATTTGAGACCTACAAGAAATCGAAAAGGCCTTCCTCCTTATCAAGCAACTGAAGCACACGAGAGTCCCAAAAATGATTATTCCCTGAGGCACTCTTACTCTAAGGCTGCCCACTCCAAGAATCTCCCTACCCCCAAACTCCTAATCAACCCTTTGGAAACTTTCGAAATTTTTGTTTCCTATGAACATACAATATCCACCCTCTGCATTTTAATAAAAGCCTTAAACACTTTTCTTTTTGCCACTGCATTAGCCCCCCTAACATTCCAAGAAAGAATTTTTATCTTCATTTACAACCATAATAAGAAGCCCTAGCCCCCTTGCTTAGGGATCCACTCTTTGTTCTCTCGTTACCTTCAAGTTCCAAGCCAATTTCTTCAATTCGTTGTCAAACTTTGTAGTTCTAGCCCCTCCTTTTCCTTTAATTTTCTACCTAATGGTATTTATCTTGTTCATGAAACTTAATTAGCTCGATCAAAACAAATGAGAAACCCAGAATTTATCGAACTCTTGCCCAATACCTTTCCCTCCCAAGACCCCTTTGCTTCCTCCTCCCCAGCTCTTCTTTTCCCTATCCCTCAATTTGTGTTGCCACCCTTCCCCTCTAACCGCCAACCTACTCGCCTGTGGGAGCTTTGGTTCTTAGAGGCAACAACACCGAAAGGGATCACCCTAGCTCCCCCTATGCCCGTCTTTCGAGCCCCTCGAGAAGGAAACCACCTTCACCAGGGGCTTCTCCCACAATCGCACCCCCCTGACCAAAGAATTCCTCTGAATGGGGAATCCGGTCTCAAACATGAGAAGAATGGGGCAGTACCGGTCAAACTTGAGTAAATCCATACCCCTTCAACACGACTCCGTGTCTCAGATTCTCCCAACACATTTTAACTCAGCCTCTTAAGAGAACGAAGCCCTTCACAATCGTGGTTTCCTCGAATTCAAATTTTCCATGTTTATTCCTCCCCTTGCATTCTTTACTTTCTGCATTCTAGAAGTTCTAGTGGCTAGACACTCCCATCTTCGAGATCTGAGAGGGTGTGCCGTGAACTCGTAGGCACTTTTGAGCCCCATGGGTCTTTTGTTTATCTCCGCAGCTCACACAAATAATAACCTTCCACCTTTCGGCCTTGATTCGCCAAGCCCAATCGGTTCCCTTCCATCTTTTCCTACTGGATCTTATTCCAATTTGGCTCTTTGAAAGAATAGGCCCATAGGGTGGACTTGATCCAGCCCTACATCAGCTCTCTTCTCCATATGTTGAATAGCTTAGCCCATAAGAAAAGGATGGCCGCCCCTTCGTGAAAAAATCCCTTCCCATTCTTCCTTTGCTCGGGCCCAGG
This sequence comes from Tetrastigma voinierianum, assembly GCA_016808115.1. Classification (NCBI taxonomy): domain Eukaryota; kingdom Viridiplantae; phylum Streptophyta; class Magnoliopsida; order Vitales; family Vitaceae; genus Tetrastigma; species Tetrastigma voinierianum. Next base: position 22,918 of record JAEQBH010001983.1, on the reverse strand, counting down.
AAAGCCAAGACCATGGGTTTTCAGGGGGTTAGGCCCAGCCTCGTCCTATTCCGTCCCTCAACTGGGTCTCATATGTCTTTGTCTCACCCATCACCCCATCCCCGTATGCACCGACAACCGCCTTCTCCTGATCTTGTCCAACTACCCTTTGTCACTGTAGACCTTTGTGGAGTACCTCACACATCTCCCAGCGCTTGGTATTTTCTCTTCTTCTTATTCTTCCTTCCTCTCCCTCTCCAATTGACTTTTTCCAGCTTTTGAAAGATATACCTCTATGGATTTCGACAAAGAATCCCACTAGGGTTTGAAGTCAAGCTTCTCTTCCTTCTAGGATGTTAATAACACTCTGGGTCTCGCGTCCCTATGTTCACTAAGATCCCGCTACGACACCTTTACCTCGTACGTCTCTTTGTCAATTGGGTCGAAAGCCCCGCAACTATCTTCGATATTTTTTAAGACCTCATGCCTCCATAGGTAAAGGAAGCCCCACCCACCCTAATCCATGCCTCCCCACATTTTGTTCATGTCCACATAGCTGAAATCGAAGCTCACCGGGCCTAACTTTAACAAGCAGCCCCTAAACCATCTTCTCCCTGCCTCAAGCACCCACTTTACTTCCTCCGCACTTCAACCTGCAAAAGAAGATCTCTTCTAATCTGTGAAGGCCACCATTAAGCCCTCTCGCCCCATGTCGCTTTTAGCCCATCCTTCCGCTCAGGTCACAACCTGAGGTATTCTCCCAAGTAAGCTCTCCCCTACATCTACCCATATCGAGTTTGAATTTTTCCATCTTTCATCTTTCATTATTTCGGCAAAAGACTTCCCCTGTGGACAAGTCCTCTTCCTTTCCCCTCAACGCGGTTCATCCATCTCCTCGTTTCCTTTATTTTCCTCTCATCTATCTTCCCCTTTGATTCCAAACTCTCCGAGTTTATCGCCCAACCCTAGATCAACCTCATCCTTCCGAGAATATCTTATGTCTTTACCTTCTTCATCTATGACCGAGCAAGACAGATAATTGCCTGCATCATTTCTATGACTCCATTTTGTAAAATCTGCCATTCTCCCTCCATTCAAAAGTTCTTTGATATGGACTTCATTGCAGCAGATTTCAACACTTTAGAAGTGTTCAAGCCCTCTGTCGAATCTCATCCAAGACACCAACCCCTTCCTCCTTTCTATAATGAACCACTTCACAGACCTTCCCTCTCCCTCCACTAAGACTTCGAAGGATTTTGAGTCAACAGAGAACCATTTTTTTTAACCTCTCATCCTCCACTTTGTTCAATTGTAATCTTAAATCAAATCAAATCCAATTCTAAGAATTCCAGTTACACACTTGACAGAGCGGTTCCCTAGTTTCAAGCAGGTCTTTAAATGAGTCCTTCATTGAGTTGGCAGTTCCTCAAAACGATGTATTCAACACAAAGTCTTCCCTAAACTCCCCTGTAAAACTGATTGGAAGTCCAAGAGACTCAACAATTGAAAGAAAATGGAACTCAGTGGATCTCAAACAATCTATCTTCGAACTTTTGTATAGCATAAAACTAGAAACCGGTTCAATTTTTCAATTTGAAAATTCAGCTGATCTATAAAATTAATAAAATCCAATCCAAAACATAAACTAGATAAGAAAACACTACAAAGCCTCCGTTAGTTGACCTTTGAAAAGGTTAGAAAATAAAATAAACATAAAAGACAATCCAAGCACAACATCACCCGAATTCACTCCACTTTCTCGCATTTTTCCTCCATTTTCTTGGAAACCAAACAGACCCTAAGTCGAAAGAAATTCACTTACGCGTTGAGAAAACCGGCGTGACAAACAAGAGAATTCCATCCAATAGAAGAATAGAGATCCACAAACCTTCCAAATGGGCCCTAACCGAAACCCGCTGAAGATCACCACAATTCCTTCAACCTTGACAGACTCCTCCTTTCTGGCCCAGTAGAGCTTCCCTCCATCGCGCCACATTGCTTCTGCCACGAGAACCGAATCGAACCCTAACTGAATCGGACGACTGATTCAGGTTCAAAATACGAGTGGGTGAGATCGAGATACTGGGACGGAGGTTCTGTAGAGCTCGGAGTAGGATCGCACATGTGCCAGCTTGGACCTACGCACTCGCGCATTGTATGGATTAAGTTCTGCATCCCTTTCGCGTTCCTTACCTCTATTCCCCAAGCGACAAAACGACGTCGGATCGTATGTATGCCAAAACTGTAACTGCAACTGTATGGATAAACATTAGGGATATCCGTTTAAAAGGAATGAATCCACGCAATATTTTATCTTTCCGGGTATAAAAAGATACCTTTTGGACAAAATAGCTCCTAAGCATTTAGTTTTGTTTTTTTTTTAAGCAAGGCATTTAGTTATAAAATGGAGGATGAGATAAAATATGGAGATTTAATTATTATTTGGGGGATTCATCTTTATACTTTTAGGATTTTCTTAATTCAAAATGTGGTATTTTCAAGGTTAATTTTGTTTGGGAATAATTTTACAAATAACTTTTAAATTATCTATTTTAAGGGTTTTCTTACCTCAAATGTGGTATTTTTAAGGTTAATTTTGTTTGAGAATAATTTTATAAATAACTTTTGAATTGTCCATTTGAAGGGTTTTCTTACCTCAAAATATGATATTTTCAAGGTTAATTTTGTTTGAGAATAATTTTATAAATGACTTTTGAATTGTTCATTTGAGACCAATTTCTTATCCCTAACTCAAGTGGTAAAAGGGTTTGTGAGACGATTTTTTGAATTCAAGAATTGAATACTATAATAATATAATGCAAGTGAATAGAATTAAAAAAAAAATCCAATTTCTCTAAAAGCCATGGGTTGATCGTACTATGGTAAGGCTGCTGAAAATCCTACTGCCCGGTTCACCTCCATTAGAATCAGGCCCAAATTTCATATTTTGGTGCCTAGTGGCCAAGTTTCCCTTCATTAGTCAGGATGCCTGCTACATATTTATCATACTTTTTTATCATCAGAAATAAAAGTATCAAATCAATTTTTTATTGAGTTCATCAAAAAAAAATTTGATTGAGTTTTTTTTTTCTTTAATTTAAAAATAGTTTTTATGCAAATCAAAATAAAGCTTATTTTTAAGAAATCATTTAAAAAATGAAATATATATGGGGAAAAAAGCTTCATAAGCTCTTTATTTATCTTTTTTTAAAAAAATGTCATGAAGATAGTTGGAGTCTCTCTCTAGTTTAACAAAATATTCGAAGTTCAAGTCGTTTAAATACGATCAGATTCTCGCGATGTAATTTTACCGTCATTACGATCCTTTATAGTTTATACGGTGATTACTATTCAGATACGATAAAGTTACGGAATATTAATTTTATCTTAACGTTACGTATTTTCATCATTAATTATTGTTTGTCAATTATTAAATCATTACTATGATCATGAATTTGTTTTAAACAAATCAAAGCTAAATAAAAATAACTTTTTAATTAATCATATGATTATAATCATTGCGAGGGTGGTGTGTTAATCTAGTTAGCATGGCACTAAGAGGCTGGTCAAGACCCTCCCCATGCCCCCCGCCCGTCGTGATTCTCCTATCCTATCTCCGCCCCACACCTCGCTTATGGTGGCAGGCAATCCCCGCTCCGTTGCCCCGTTTAGGTTTTTTAATATATATATATGTAAAAATAAGTCTTTTTTTTTTTGGAAAATGTAAAAAATAAGTTTTCTTCCCATAAATTATAAATATTTGCAACATATAAATTATAATAACTAATAAATATCATATTACATAATTATACTATATAGCTAACAAATTTAATTAGAAAAAATGAATACCAATATATAATAATATTGTTCCTAATTAAAAAAAACATAATAAATATTACATATATCCAACATCATTAATATTATCCAATAACATCAATATTCATTAATTTTGGAAAGTTTTTTGTTGAATTAATATTACACTTTCCCTCCACTAATTTCTTGGAATCATACATAGTAGAATTGTTATCCTAAGCAAAAAAATTCTTATGCACCCTTGATAGTTCTCCTTTGATAGCAAAAGTAACCAAGCCATCGATGAGAACCACCATCAAGAGTCAAGACCCTATTGTGATGACATTGAAAATTAGATAAAATTAGATCATGAGCAATTTAGCAAGGCATTGAAAATTATATTAATCCATTTGGTGGTCACTGACAAGATAAAATAAATTACATAACATTGAAATTTAATTTAGTACTACTAAAAGGGATAAGAGGTATCAGAGTTGTGATGTGACAAGAAATCGATTACACAAACAAATGTTAAGACAATAAGCTGCACATCATCATCATCATCCTCAACAAATGTTGCACATCTCTTGTATGGTGAAGTTCTGAAGAAGATGAATCTACTTAATAAAATAAAAAATAGTTAACACAAAAATAAATTAGAAAAAAATAACAAATATGATACATAAGTAAATAAATTTTTCATACCGTACTTTGTTCTTCACAACCAATCTTAAGCATACATCATTGCCTCCAAAGTCTTTGGATGAAGTCTACTTCTATGTGGACTAATAAATATACCACTAGTATTGAATGCAGACTTCTATGCTACTGTCGATATTGGAATGGCTAAAGTATCTCTTGCTATTGTTTGCAAAATTGGATATTTGTTTGAATTTGCTTTCCATCAAGATAATATATAAAAGTCACTTGATCTAGGCAATACAAGCTTTTCCAAATAAGTATCAATCTCTAATCTCCTAGCATCAAGATTAGTAGTACTACAAACAAATGCATCAAACCTTGCTAAACGGTTCTTAAATTCTAATTTTTTTTTCAACACCAAAATATCTCAAATTGAAAAGATGAAGTTGAAGATTGATTAACATTCCCACTTGAATGATACTTTTTCTTATATTCATCTACTAACTCATCACAAATTTGTTAAACTTTTTCAATTTCATACACTGAATCTTCATTTTCAAAAATTTTAGGAAAATAAAACTCAACCAACTTCATCTTAAATCTTGGATCCAACACAGTTGCAACAACCAATAGATTATGAATTTCATCCAAATATTTATTAAACTTTTCAATCATTTGTGGCCATCTTATCTAATCCCCAACATAAGAAGATCCGATCCAATTAGACATTGACAACTTTTAGTTCACAAATATTTGCGCCACAAATCGATGTCACTGGCCCCATAAAATATTTCAAGAATCATAAAACAACTCAACCTTCACAAATCTCTTTGGCCAAATTCAATCCAAATCATTAGGAACATATTTATATTGTGGTTCTCTATGACTTAGACGAGGAAAGACATCCTTATAATATATGGTCGTGTTACATCAAAATGTTGAATTACATAGTCTTGCAATCAAGTACTAACTTTTTTATCACAACAAATATTCAATTGATGTTAGCTTTCAACAAACTTTCTAATCTCTTAGGTGTAATTGTCTCAAAAGCAACACTCACGAATTTTCTCAACACTCTCCTTAATTACCTAATCCTTCTTTACTATCAAATTCAATATGTGTGCACAACAACGCATGTGAAAAAATTTCTCATTCAATATAAGTGAGCTACTAGAAAGCTTACCTAAAAGAATGTTGATCAAAACATCATTAGTAAGGCATTATTGATGGGCTTAAAGAAGACAACTTGCGATAAACATTCCAATCAAATAAACAATTCATCAAAACCTGGGGAGTGTCTCAAGAGGTATGTGAGCAAGGCACGTGTTAGAGAAGTGCTCTAAAGGACCGCCATTAGCACTTATCGGACGTGCAAGATATTATTTAAGGTGAGCGCTTCAAGACCTTGATATCCATACGCCAATCGATACTGCATCTTTAATCAACAACGGGGTCCATGATACATAACATGGCATGAAGGAAATCACGATTTCGATCACGATAATAAGATTCCTATAATGTGCAATTATGTTTGTGTCTAAATTATCCCTAATCATAGGATCAAGACTGACATTGTCGATCTTACGTGACCGTACATGTCATCCTCCTTGATCGATCAAGCAAGAGATCTTATAACCCCAGATCAAGAGTCGATCGAGTCGCAGGTGGATGTCACAAGAGTAGTTAAGTAATATCGAAGACCTATAATGACAATCCATATGGATTATCTATTTAAATCTAGATGATTGTCTCATCATAGTAATGGTGCAAGTATCCTTAGACTTAAGGTGCTTAAGGATATCTCGATGTCGATTCAGACTTTTGACCTTAATCCACGCGCTTCTTAAGTACGCCATCGATGAGGATCGTATAGCTTGAGTGTGTTCGAGGTAATTGAGTAACCAACAAAGGATTCGCTTACTCCCAATAAAGAGAGATACCTAAGGCCTCATTTAATCATTACTCAGAATCTCTAACAGAGTGAAAATGTCTCGAGGAAAGTCTTCATGCATAAAGGCCAAGCGATGAATCGGGGACAAGATAAATATCACTGGGGCTAGGTGGCATAGCCAATTGAAGGTTATCCATGCTCAACCAAGTAGGGTATAGTTTCGTGAAAGGACGACCAGACTAAGATTTGTCTGGGCGGAAGGGTATGCAACAAACCACCGACTCTCCCATTGAATCGGGGTCATGATGTGCTGCTAGATACCATCTGGACTGGCGACCCAATAGTTGAACTGGCACAACATAACCTGAATCCACGGGCCCGCTACTAATTCATGAGCTGCCGTAACACTTTAAACCTGATTACGCGATCCAAATATGAGGAGTTAATTCATGAATTAAATGTCACGGATTAGTGAACTCTGTTCGAAAAGCCATCACTTAAAGAGATAATAGGTTTCGGCTTCAGACTCGCTTGGGTCGTGTGGGAAATCGCCAGAACGCATAAGGATGCGTGTCTCCTATCATCACTTAGAGTGAGGGGCATTTTGGTCATTAGACATGATAGGGTTTTCCTATAAATAGAATGTTATGGAAAACCCTAAAAGAGGTTACTCCTTGAGAGAGAGAGCTCAAGTGAGAAATACTGGCAGGTTCTCTCATCTCCTAAGACACTACAAAACAAATTCGACGAATGAATTCGGATTTGGCGCTGGATTTATCCGCTACAATTTAACGACTGGACAATGACCGCAACCAACTTAGCGACCGATTTACCGACGGATAATATTCCGTCGCCAAATAAGGCGTAAAGTCATGAGCTATTAGATAGCGACGGACATCGCCTGGCTGCTATTAGCGACTGACACGCCTGGCTGCTATAAAACTTTCAAAAGATTTTAGCTAAAAATTATATCGAAATAGCGACGGATTCTTAGTGTCACAGTAATTTAGCTACCTGACATCGTCTACGCTATGGAATTTCAAGATTTTAGCTAAAAAAATTATGGTGGGAACTAAGAATTTAGCCAATTTTGATTCTTATCATTGCCGCCACGAGCGAATTTCCGGGACTTATGTCACACTAATTTAGCGACGGATTCTTATTGCCGTCGCTAATTTAGCGACTGATTATCAGTTCCGTCGCTACGAACCCCTTAATCTGTCCCACATCGGATAGAGATAAAAATCGAGGGCCTTTATATACCCTTGCTATTCCTATAAGGATACAATGAGCTCTGGGCTACAAAGCCAGAAAGTGTTCTAGCATTGAGAGACTGCTTTGGCCTTCCTTCTGATCGGGGATCTGAAGGGGGCAAATCTCACCCAAGCAGACCGTCAGCTGAGGTTTCACCTTCTCTTCGTGTGGATACCGGTTGTGAGCTTAACCTAGACTTAGTTCGCTTGCCTAAAGCTACCCTCGACCATTAGCTCCGGTTTTGGAACCCACACAAGGTAATCCTACACCATTCTCTTTTGTTACAGAACCTGCTTTAATGCTACTGGGGTCCCGATGGGTTTTTATCGGGATTTTGTATTTCCACTCGCACGTGGCGGTTGCCTCCCTTAATTTTAAACCCCCTCCCTTCTACAAGCACGTGTGATATAAACCTCAGACTGAATAAAATTTAAATTATTATAACAAAATTAAATTATAACAAAATATAGAAGTAAATCAAATTAATTTTATTTAAAATATACTTTATTACTCGGCTTTGAAGTGCCTAAGAATCATCTATGAAGTGTGTTGTAACCACCATGAAGCCTTTCTTTTTATTAGAAGTCCACATGTCAGTGGTGATTGCAATTCTACTTCTATTATCACCCAACAAATCCATTGTTTTTTATTTCTCATAATCATAAATTTTCAATATATCATTCTTGATAGTATTTCGAGAAACCATTTTAAACAATGGTTGAAGGGTATTGGAGTATTTTCTAAAGCCAACATGGTCAACCATCGAAAGAGGATATTCATGTAAAACAATCATACTTGCAAGATCCTTCCTAGCATTTTCTATCAAAAGAATATGTACTAAGCGACAACTTTCCATTAGCTTCCTCTAGGATTCAAATTGCTTGCTTAATATCTCTTTAAGCCAAAGACACATATTAAAATGATCATGTAGATGTTTTGTCCTATTCCTACTTTCACCACCACTTTTTCCCACACACTACAAATAGCCTTGTCTAATCCCATCAACTTTGTTTCTTATAGTGGTTCCAGTTAACTATAGAAGTTAATTTTTTCCAACTCTAATTGGTCAACAATGGCCAAACTACGTATGAGGAGTTTGGTCTGAATTTATCTAGTTGGTAATTCTTCAGAATTAACACTATCCCAGCACTACCACCGGCTGTGGATTAACTGAGGACCTGCACTTACTCTAACCGAAAATATTAAAACGTAAAGGAGATTAGTACATTGTGAGAGCTTAAGTCCATAAAATGAACACAAATTAGAGAAAAAGCCATGAAAACAGAAAAAACCAAAGTTCACAAACCAAAATTCCATAAAGTCACAACATGTTCATTTTTATTTTTCTCACCGAATGTAAGACCCGAGAAATTCCAATTTCGGGAAATGGGCAAAATCAATTTGAATACAAAATTGTTATTTCAAGTAAAAAATCCGGGAATCTTATTCTCTATATCTCGATGACGAAATGGATTTCACTGGGGCTGAATCGCCTAGCGAAATCTAGCCAGTACGCCAAATTTCCACAATCTCGAGACAGCCGGAGTTGACACGCTTTTCAAGGCACGCAGCCGGTGCCGTAGTGTAAACGACATTTTGGCGACGAAAAGTCAAGATATAACAAATAACGTGCCGGGCAAGTGACATGAGTAGAGAAATTCATGGAAATGGACGGCCGAGATAGAGCCGACGTCAAAATTGTGTTAAGGACAAAATGGTCATTTTTAAAAGCAAGTCACAAAAAAGACAAAATTGTACAGGACTTGCTCTTCCAAATGTTAAAAGAACAAAATGGGAAAAGTAGGGATTTACAAAGCTGGGTTGCCGTTTGAGAGATTTTTAGAGAGAGAGCACTTTCTCATTATATCATACAATCCCGACCGTTTAGCTTCGAGACAAGAAGTGTTCGCTTACGGGAGAGGGCTTCACAGGGTAGTCGGATTTAAGAGTTTAGACAAACTCCTAAGGTAGGTTTTCATCGCTTTATTCATTCTTTAAGTACTTTTATAATGTTTGAGCTTCGAATGAGGCCGCGGGAGTTGCTTGGACGGTCCCACAACTTTAATCGACCGATACACTTTGAACACCCATTGAGCAAATGATCGCCACTTCAATAATAAGGTTAAAGTTGGAATATTGTATTAAATCAATGATGGAAATAATGTATTGGTTTGGATAGTAGGAATACAGGCGGGTGAAATCTTGAGTTATGAGAGTGAGCCAGAGCAGGTGTGATTTTTCGAGGAATAGTAGCGGGGTTTTCATGTTCCCACAGAATAGCATCATTTACAAAATAAATTTTGTGAATTAATGTGTTGATGAAATGATGAGTAAGGAATTAACAGTGTTTGAAACCTCAGTGTATGTGGTAATTTTGATCTTGGGTAAGAATGGTAATACATAACATGATTGTGTAAGTTAGTTTTATGAGAATATATCATTGTTTATATATTTCACGTGTGACGTAGAAGCGTAATGGAATTGGCATCTGGCCGTTCCATATAGCGGGTATCTAGGATGATAAGAGTGAGTGCATGAGGTGAGTCACAGAGTGAATGGTTTCGGAGGGTTGTAAAGCAATGATCGGGAGGGTGGTAGTAAATCTTTGTCGATCGTCGGAGGCCTTGAATTGATACATCGGAGATGGTCGATAAATAATATCAATCGTGGGAGACGGTCTAATTGACAACCCACATAGGAGGGTTCGTCTGAGAAACGAATAAATATAAATAATTGATGCCATACGAGGAAGCCGCGAGTGTGAGGAAGTCGATGAGGCTCGAGTGCGAGATAATCGATTAAACACGTTATTAGGATCGATACATTTGCCGAATGTGTGTTTATTTTTAGACATTGCATTGCACTTAGGTGAAGTAGCCCACTTAAGGTGATTCCACTATTAGGCATTATTTCGCCACATTAGAGAGATCTTGTTCTGGTGCGTGGAGCGTACGGACGGCTCGATCCCCAGGCGAGTTTAGAAGAGCGGGATTGGCTTTGGGTTATGAGTATTACATGTATTTAAATTGTTTTAATTTTAATATATGTTGTATAAATAAAAATTTGAACTTCTTGAACTATGGTTGGATAGTTGGATATACTTGTATTATGAATATTGGTTTATGGGCCCAGTGGCCAGTTTTAATCGTAGATTGTTATATTGAATTTGTTTGGCCACCGAGGTTTTATCACCGGGTTTTGTATTTGGGTAGAGCTCAGAGTCTGAGGAGACTCACCCAGATTTCGTGAAAAACCATAAGGGTCGCAGCAATTCAGTGTCCATGAGTTAGCCAATTAGTCAGCGGGCCGGGTTTTAGGCGTCTGCGAACATATTTGAAATTAATTACGGATCGACTAGTTGAATTAGATTTCAAATACGGGCATTCAATTTACGTATGTTTTGTCTGATTAGAATTAAGTCATAATTTCGACAAGTTTTACATCTAAAATTCCGGTAATAATTCGAATCAATACCAGCTGCTGTCGTTTGAGGATGTGTGTTGAGGAGGCTCGGTATTTGTAGTGAGAGAGAGGAAGAGAAGAAATGGGAGGTTAGTTTGTGAATCTTCTAATCGATTACAAACGGCGCTAATCTTGGCGAAATGAGGAGAGGAGAAGGGAGGTCGGAGGTGGTCGGCAGTAGGCGTTGGTGTTGGATGACAGTGGATCAAAGATGAGAGATGAGAGATAGAGTGAAGAGTGAGATTTGAGAAGCGAGGAGAAAGATGAGAGAGAGTGAAGTGAGAAGGAGATTGAGTCTTGAGGCAGACAAGGTGAGAAGAGAGGGTCGATAGAATTTGAAAGTGAAGAGGGTCGACCATCACAAAATCAACAAATAAAGAGGTTTCCAGTAAAAACAACGGATGAGAACTCCCCCTGCTTAGTATTCCTCCGTTTCATACTTGACGAAATAGAGACACATAACAAATAAAGATCCAAAAACCGCGTATAAGAACATCCATTTCTAAAAAAAAAAAGCCACAGTGATTCAAGAATCGAATAAATGAATGATTTTGAGTCAGCTTAGATGATTTCCCATACAAAACAAGTCCACAAAACCTAAATATAAAGAAGCAGTCGACGAGCATACTTCGTCGATCTGTGGTCTGTCTGAAAAAACTAGGGCGAAAAATGAAAAATGAAAGAGAGAAAATTGTGTATATATATATATATATATATATGAGAGAGAGAGAGAGAGAGAGAGGACTTATAGAGACAGTAAAACGAGGCATATTGTGGGGGGTGGGAAGGTAGAGGAAAATGAGTAATGGGGGGAAGGAGAAAAGAGAAAAGAAGGGAGGATGAAGATGGGGAAGGGAAGAAGACGGGGGGTTAAGGAGGCGTAGGGACAGAAAGGTTGCGCGTGGGTTGGCCCATATTTTTCATTTTCATACATTTGTATAAAAAGTAAAAACAAATAATATGGTACATATAATAATAATACATGTATAGGATTTGGGAATATGGAACAGGCCCGATGGCGGCTTGGGATATTTTGGAGGTTGGGCGAGTGAAATTAGCGGCCGAGGAATAAAATCGGCACTAATTGGCGCCAGAGATTGGCCTTGACCCAGTCGTGGTTAGAGTAGGGGTAGGCGTCGACCAGAATTTTTTAAATTTTTTTATTATTAATTTTTAAAAAATGACACACACACACACACACACACACACACACACACACACACACACACACACATATATATATATATATATGACTTATTAGGATTTTTTCTGAAAAATCCTATAGTGATATACTAATGAAGATGAAGATTAAGGGCATATTGATTTCATTTTGAATTTTGGATTTGTAGTTTTAAAGATATCATTTATTTGTCCGCTTGTTTTTTAATTACTTTGGATATAGAGCATGTTTATTAGTTTGTTTGTACACTTTGACATGTTTATGATTTGATGTTTCATTTTTATCATGAAACTTTGAACTGGTGTGGTTGGTATACCATTGATTCTAATTATTATGTGATTATAGTTAGTTGCTTAATAGCTACTAGTTAGTTTGATTATAAATTTATAATGATGTTTAACATTATTTACGTTTATTTAAGACTTTAAATATTATTATATTGTCTAAGCTCCATCATTTATGCATTAACTATTATTAAACACTTGTGTTTTGTTTTTTTATTTGAAGAATGACAAAATTAGATAAATTACGTTTTAGAATTTTCCATTTAGCCCCCGTTTGGCCGACTTTGTATCGCCATGATGAGCCGGGCTGGGTTGAATCAAAAGTTGGCCCGAGAAAAATGTGAGCTGGCCCAGTCAAACTGACATTTGTACGGCAAATAAGGTAAGATAAACCGTTCCACAGCTATATATATATATATATATATATATATATATATATATATATATATATATATATATATATATATATATATATATATATATACGAGAACAGAGATAAATATTCTAACCCATACAGGAAAATTTTTTTACCTCGGCCGCTGCTAACTTAGGTTATGCAGGGAATCTACCAGTTCGAGGGTAGATTAGGAAGTAGAGAGCAAAATAATGCCTAAATCTAGTTCGTCTTATATTAAGAAATATGATATTTTTTATAGTTCATTTCTTCTAATAATATTTAAAGATTATGAAATTGTGGCTAAACTTAGAATTTAAATCATTTTAACATATGATTTTAGAGTCCAAAGTTGGGTTTTACTGAGAACCTAACCTTAGAATCTTATTTTTGAATGAAAACAAAATTCTTGATATGATTATTCACTAAATATAATAATTTTAATTGTTAATTCCTTCTACTCCATTCCAATGTTGAAGGGTTGGGTATGAATTTAGATATATATAGAGATGAAACCAATATATTACAAATGAAGCATATTTAGTAATGTATTTCTTACCAATCCAAATTGTGAGTGTCATGGTCTTTAGACCCATTATTCAATAGACTCGGGGACCGTTCCAGCTCAAGGCCCATCGGCGTGATGTGAAGTGGTTGAATCCATCCACCATGTCGTGGGGGCCTTCTTGGACGGAGAATCAGAAATCCAGTTTGTAAAGCTAAGGTGTCTCCCCAAGGGGGAGGCCGAACGAGGCGCGTCTAGATTTTTAAGTGCGACCAGCCGTCCTTCCGCACATAGCAAGATCATTATTGATAAATGGATAATGACAAGAAATACTTAACGGGTATTTATTCATAAATTTCTTAGCTTCCAAATCCCATATTTCTAGGAGGAATAATCCTTGATAAGGGAAAATTAATCCTGGATAAGAGAAGCGATATTTATATAAGTAGGAGATTTCTTCCCGAGAGGAGGAAGTGGCAACCATTGCACATAAATCAAGAGGATCCCCAACGAGGGAGGAATTCGATTATCTGAGCTTTCTTTGCTTCCTCCTCTCAGTATTTTGATGACTTAATCATCATAGAAGTGGGCGACTCATCATTCTTTGAATCACCCATACACAAGTTTACATTACGCCGTTGATGCCCCGAAGGTCAGACGATCAAGGTAACAACAATTGGCGTCGTTTGTGTGAATTGAACAGAAAGTCTCGTTTACAGGCTACAAGAGGCATCGGCATTTGTCCACTGTACTTCATCACTTAGAACTGCCAAGTTCCCCTTTCGCATCTGATTCTCTCGAGGCAGTTGTAATGTTGAGTAATCCGGTGATCCAATCTCCAAAAGAGCAATTCCTCTATTGGTGTCATGACATGGAGAAGAAACAGGAGGAGCGACCAAGATGGAAGTAAGGCGAGTTACAAGCTCATGCCAGGCGGTGCGGGAGGGAGAACGGCCCGAGTTACGTGCCTAAGATGGAGAAGCGTGATCTTGGGCTTGAAAGTGCGGGATAAGCGATCATTGGGTATCGATCACTCTAATAAGGAAGGAACCAAATCATCCTTTAATGTAAATACCCAAGTAAATGATATGAATTGTCTTGAAGCAGTTTCCCACATTTGGGCCTCTTGCCAGCAAAAAACACAAGGCCAAGTCGAGTAAGAGGACCTCACATCGCCTTCTCTTCAGGGATGCCTTTAGTGACGTGTCCCACCGAGCAAGGAGAGAAGCAGGTAGGGGGCAGGGGGCAGTACTAGCCAGACCGAGCCCTCAACGAAGGGTTGGTAATGCTTGTAGGCGCGATGCCATCAATGTCGTTTGTACATCCCCCATTCGGCAAAGGGCCAATATTTTACATGCCGCCAACAGCTCCAATTCGGGGACCTGACGACATGCTCTCCTCGGCCCTAGGGCAACACATTCTTTACTACGAGCCACCTCGAGAGTTTGCCATACCCGCTTTTACCATGTTCGACGGCTCTACAGACCCTTACGATCACATGCTTCACTACAATCAAGCAATGATATTAAACGCCGGTAATGATCGTCTGCTATGTAAATTTTCCCGACTAGCTTACAGGGGCCCGCGTTAACCTGGTTTCATAAGCTCCCGCGTAACTCAATAAACTCATTCAATGACCTTTGGGAGGCATTCGTACGGTGCGACAAAAGAAGAAATTCAACTCCTTACAAGCTATTCTCAAGTAGGAAGCGGAATCTATTCTAGACTTCACGAGGAGATTTGGGTAAAAGTAGATCACAGCCAATTAGAATCTTGATGTGGCCCTCCAAAACTTTAGGAAGCTTGTTTTGTCACGCCATTCTTCTAGTAGCTATCTTTAGACCCGCTGAGAGCTTGATGGAAGAATTATACGGTGGGTGGATAAGCGCGTGCTGAAGACAGCGTCGCGTGCGCAGCCTAAACTATCATGATTACGATCGTGACCGGGGGACCTGGCGTGCAGAAGAGTTATGCGGAGTCGAGGAGGCGGAATAGGGACCCGAAATAATCACATGATCGGTTACGAGAAAAAAAAGATCCCATGAATTCACCTGGACATCTTGTGTGAAGGCTGTTACCCATCATTCGCGGTTGCTAAAGTTTAAATGGCACCTGCCAAGTCCGACATATCCTTCGAGAGAAACAAATCCTTGCGATGAGATTTATCATTATGGATCATGGGCATAGAGACGGACATGTGTAACTGAAGTTCTTGGTAGAAGCGGGTCAAAGTCGAACCTCCAAGAGGTATATCAAAGAAAGTAGACCACAAAAAGAGAGTGGTGTGACAAACAAGATTGCATTGGAGCGCAACTCCATCAGAATAAACCAGGTCATAAAATTATATCTTGGGTGGCTCGTCGATGGCTAGTATTAGTCGAAGCGCCACGAAGAAGATCTTAAAATTTACCATAGTCAAAGCCAAAATTAAATGCGTGTCCACACGGAGGCGTGGTAGAGAAGCCGGGCTAGGAATGGCCCCATATCCTTCCCTCCTGTCAACCCGAACAAGATTATTGTGCCCCACTATAATGCATTGGTACTCACCCTCTGTATTAGCGGTTTTGATGTGCATAGGGTATTGGTGGATCTTGGCATCGAAGCAAATTTATTACAACTACCCGCCTTCAACCAGATAATCCTTAGGGATGCTGAATTGACCAAGAAATTCCTCTGATTTGCCCAATGGTGTGACTCACGTAACAACTTTAGGAGATGTCACGCTCCTTGTAAGGGTCGGCCCAGTCATTCAGTAAGTTCTGTTTGTTGGAGACTTAGGTCCTTACAAAGCCATAATGGGGCGGAAGCAGATTTTCCAATAAGTTACATTCCTTGACCTACCACAAAATGGTCAGTTATCTTACTAACATTGGTCAGGTTAACTTTTTGGGTTGTCGGTTGGCTACAAGGCAGTGTTATCAATTATTTATACGGGAACAGAGAGGGGTGAAGAGCCTTGGCCCTCCCTCGAGGATCCAGCCCCACATAGCTGTCAGTTCACCACCGTCAGTGGAGGAAAGTTAGGTTGATTGTCGTCCCCTTGGAAGCAGTGTTAAACGGCCCGGAGGATTCATATGCAGTTCTCTTCGGCCAGATGATGAAAAATAACAATTAAGACTCGCGCTGTTGAGCAACATAGATGTGTTCACCTTTGTACTTTTCGGATATAGATAGAATTAATCTAGCAGTGGCCT
This sequence comes from Tetrastigma voinierianum, assembly GCA_016808115.1. NCBI lineage: Eukaryota > Viridiplantae > Streptophyta > Magnoliopsida > Vitales > Vitaceae > Tetrastigma > Tetrastigma voinierianum. Next base: position 6,341 of record JAEQBH010001983.1, on the reverse strand, counting down.
CTCATAGAAGCTTATAAACGCCGTCTCTGGCCAAACCAATGAGCAGTAAGGTGTTTTTTCACGGGATCGCCAATCAAATCGTACAGACGGTGAATGACTTACTAAGAGCAGGTTTCATTAGAGAAGTAAAGTATCTCGAATGGCTAGCCAACCTAGTGGTGGTTCCAAAGAAGGGCGGAAAGGGGCGAGTATGTATAGATTACACTTACCTCAATGAAGTGTGCCCAAAAGATAGCTTTCCCTTGCCACAGATATATCAATTTGTCAACTCCACAGTTGGACACGGGATACTGTCATTTCTGGATGCCTTCTTTGGATATCATCAAATACCCATGCACCCTCCTAACGTAAAAATGACCTTCATTACACCTCGTAGATATCTTTGTTACAAACGATGCCTTTTCGGTTGAAGAATGTTGAGGCAACCTATCAAGGATTGATAACTGAGATATTACGACCGTTGTTGGGCAAAACCATGGAAGCCTATATCGACGATATGCTTGTGAATTCCAGATAACGCTTCGATCACAACCAGCATCTATAGGAGGCCTTTGAGCTATTGCGAAGGTACGACATGAAACTCAACCCTTTGAAATGTGAGTTTGGAGTCAATTCGGGCAAGTTTCTAGGCTTTATGGTGACCTAAAAGGAATGGGAGCTGACCTCGTGCAACTTAAAAACCATAATGGACTCACAGGGCTCCACATCTAGGGAAAGAGATATAGCAACTAGCGTAGGCTGGCGACCTCGAGTGATTCATATCCGTTTCACGGATGGCTAAATCCATTTTTTATCACGGCAAAGGGAGTGAGGACTGAAGTGGAATGAGAATGCGGCCCAAGATTTCATAGTGATCAAACGAGTATATGTAGAACCACCAATTCTAGCTAGCTTAGGGGCAAACAATACACTCTATCTCTACCTAGCAATGCTTCAAGTCTCGTAAAGTACCGGCTTTGTTCAAGAAGACAAAACAAAACAAAGACCAATATTCTTTATAAAAATCCACTGACATAGCCAGCTTCGGTACAGTCTAGAAACCGACAGCACTAGCCCTCCTGGTGGCGGTGATGATCTAAATCATCTAATTTTTAAGCCCATTTTTTCATAGATATTTTAAGGCTTAATGTCCAATTTAAATGTCAAATTATGGAATATTCACAAGAATTTGTGTTTTGTAGAATTTAGAGAAAAAAGGTGAAAGCAGAAAAAACAGTATAAAATTAGGCTAAAAATAAACAATGTGATTTGGCCAGGCAAAACAATGTTGATTGTCTCAACGCTGCCATGCTCTAGTGGATAAACGAAGAATGTCTAACAAAAATTGTGAAATATACTTGTATAAAGCGAGAAGAGCCTACGGAAGAGAAAATACGAGAAATGTCGCCTTATAGTCTCGATATGTTGTGTATAAGCATCTGACCAATAAGAGAGTTTATCATTCAACAAAACCTTGTCGCAACATAAGAAGGCAAAAACATAAAATTATCGCCATGACAAAGAATGAAGCATGCCGAGAAACGAGTTGAAAGATATGTCATGACATTCAGCGGCGAACGTGTTGCGACATAACGTGACAAGGCAAAAAATTACATATTTCTGACACGCGAAACCCATGTTGCGACGCAAAACAAAGTGAAGAGGTGAGGAAACTATGTCGCAACATAAAAGTGATTCTCGCGACATAAGAAGCTACGAAGGAGCAATTATGTCCGCGGCAAACAAAACTTAGTCGCCATAATTTAGCGGGAAAGTTGTGTTGAGTTTGTCCTGCGCGAGATTTTATGTTGCGACAAACATTTCAAAGGTTAACAGTGCAGGCATGTACACTATGTCGCGACATAATGCAAGGCAAAAGGCAGAACCTATGTCGCAACAAATATGAACTGGAGTTAACTACGAAGCTTTAGCTAGCGACATTTATTTATTTTCCACGACAGACTTGACAAGCGATAATGAAGAAATGTTGCAACAAACTCAAAACAAAGTCTAAAGGCACACAGAGGATGTTATGTTGTGACATAGACCAATAATGTCGTGACAAACATAAAAAGGGCAAAATTTGAAAATATTGCAAAAATGTTGTGACAAATGCCATGACAAAGCGGACCTACAAACCTATGCTGTGTAATAAGCTGAGAGCCAAGGAAGCCACAACATCGACCTTGATTTTCATTTCTTGCATTTTAATGAGTCTATAAATACATCTTCCAGGAGCATAAAAAGGAATGCAAGATAGAGAAACGGAGGAATTCTTTTTAGAGTAGAATACAATAACAGTTATATTTTTATTTTCGTTTTTTTTTTCTCTTCATTTCTTCTTGTAATTTCTTTTATTTTCCTTTTCTTAGAACTGGAATAAGGGATCTGAGTTGTAATTTTAAGATGAGATCAATGAATATTTAGTTCCATTTTATGTCTGATCTTCAAGGTTTTTTTGGGATTATTTCTAGAATTATTTTATGGAATTTATTTCTGGAATCCTTTTTTCTTCAGTTTGTTTACAACTTGAATGAATTTGTTTGGCCAACTAGTTGTTGATGTTTGTGAACCAATGATTGAAGGCTAAGCTCTTGCTGGGAAGGGTTTTGGTGTTCTGGTTATGATTTGTAGCATTTAAGTCAGTTGGGTTTAAGAATAGGCGCGCGAGCCTCCCCCAGTCGAGCCGGGACTAAATCAGACTTATAGCGGGCCCGGTAAAAGCGGCCCGGCTGGCGCGAGGCCTTTCAGCGAGGCCAGTTCATCTATCCCGAGGCGGAATGTACGGAAGCCCCGAAAGAGCCCATACCACCATCAAATCAAATCAAATCTCCACCCAGTAAAGAAGTAGAATAATTCCGTCGCCTTTCTAATTATCCCTTATTAATCGAGCAAGCGATAAGGAAAGAAAATCCATCCAATAAGAGAATCATATCATGTCCAATTGGGAAAATCATCCACTATAAATACGGGCCACCCGTGGTGAAGGTACGCCTGAAACTTCATTCCACTGGCGGTTGATCTCTCTTCAGCCAGAAAGGCCGGCTTGCAGTATTAGAAGAACGCAGGCGAGCCCCCGCTGATCGCACCGTTTCTTGTTTTGCGAGAGAAGTCCGACATCGAGTCGGCGGACCGGCCCGGTGATTCAATACGCTCCAGCCCTAGATTCGGTTGAAAAAGCATCATCGATTTGTACGGCCAGGAGCAGCGATTCTTGTACAATAAAGCTGATCTCATTAACTAATGAGTATCAACTCAGAATACAAGCGGGGCACTCCAATCCCCCAGGGATGCCACAGGCCCAGGCAAGAGCGCGGATCGTGGAGCCTCACAGTAGGTGTACTAGAAATTATACGATAACATAAAGCGAGATGGGAGGCACTTTCTGTCTAAGCTGACTGATAGCTTGATAAAGGGAATTAGAGCAACTCACCAGACAGATGCAACGCCCGTGGGAAGTGTGACAGGCCCAAGAAGGCCATAATACCACCCCTTAGGAAGAATAGCCACACCTCAGCCCTCCACGAGGCGAAATAGAAACCGAGAATCCAGTAGGGCCGGGGCCTGAGCCTGCTAACCCATGGGGAGTGCAACGAAGCAATTCTCGGGGGGAAAGTCGGAAACGATGAACCAACCCCTCCTCAGCAAGGAATGGGGGAGCGATCATGGGAGTAGAGGTTCAAGGGCATCCAACAGGAGCTCAGCCACATGAAGGAAGTCGTAAAGGGCCGGGCTCGAGACTCTATGAACACTGCATAGTGTAGCAAACTGAGTCCTCGTTCACAGCCGAGGTGCTACATTTCCCCCTCCCAGCAAAGTTCAGGATGCCGCAAATAGAAGCGTTCGATGGAACGAAGGATCTCGTTGACCATCTTAATACCTATAAGAACCAGATGGAGCTGCATGGATATCAAGACCCTGTACGGTGCAGAGCCTTCGCTATCACGCTAAAGGCCTGACGTGGCTTAGTTTAATGAAACCTGCCATTGATCCTCTTCATTTGAGGCTCTCCATCGCATTCGTCTCGGCTTCATTGAGCAGGGACATCTGAAGATGGGTTATCACTTCTTTGTCCATAGAGCGAACCAGCAGCTGAGGTCTTATGTCAGGTTGGCGAGTCATTAAAGGTAGATGTATCGGACGAGAAGTTCGCTATCACCACATTCATCTTTGGGTTAGGAGTACAATCAAAAGACTTGATGTTTCCATCTCGCGAATCTCGATGACATGGGTGGGTGCTATAAAATCCCAGAAGTACATTGCGTGAAGAAGCCCTCCCATCAAGGCTGCCAAACCCGAGAAGAAACATGGGCAGCAAATAAAGGGGCGACGCTGAGGAGACAAAGAAGACGAGAGAGATCTGAAGGGAATGGAAGACAATCCCGAAGGCAGAAGCATGAGGCGCACAGGACCACCTGCTTGGGGATTCTTGTATTCACCTCGATGGTTCACCCCACGTGACCATAGTATCACGGGTCTTAACGGCAGTACAACATGAAAAATTCTGGATGGCCGTCGGATGAGGACCAGCAGAAGACCTTTGAGTCTTGTGAGTTGCATAGGAATTTACGGGCATCGAGCGAATGGTGCATCCCGGCTCGGGAAATACGAATATGAAGTTCGACCCGGGAGCCTCCGTGCCACCAGCATGCCTCCTAAAGGTCGAGGTTCAGGCGTAGAAGCCACCCTCGGCGACTGACCCCAACTCAACAAAAGCGATGCGGAAATCATGCTGATCTCGAGAGGATTTGCGGGAGGCTGGGGAGTCCGGCTCGACGGAAGGCTCATTTGCATAGTATTAGGTCAGGAGAGGTAATGGAGGTGCAATGTGTCGAACTCCTAGGCTCGACACCACCCATAACCTTCTCGGATTAGGACATGGAGGATGTTAACACCCCACGACTGACCCTTTGGTGATAAGGCGTTGTGGCCCACAACAAAACAATCCACGGGTCTTGTCGACAATGGGAGCTCGTAGCATCATCTTTGCGCCAGTTTTTGACAAGATGGGCATCGGAAGAAGGCTGGAACCGGTCGGCACCACTGCGATTCTCTGGGGAAAAGTGCACCTTTGGGATCAATATAGTTAGTGCTCGCTGGGGAGACCGGGTGCGGCGATACTTGTGATCAGATTTCTCATAGAAGATGCCCCTCGACATAGCGTGTTATTGAGCCGATTCATCTCTCAACGCTATAAAATCCATCCCTTCCTCTTATCACGCGTGATCAAGTTTCCCACCACAAGCGGGTAGGAATGGTTCGAGAGACCAGCATGGCGAGGAATGTTTTCGGCATGTGAAGCAAAAGCGGTCGGCGGCATAAGCGTGGACAAACTAGACATGTGAGGCAGGAGTAAGCGCTCATCGAGCCACCACGGAAGGCTGGAGCCTATACAGATTGTGGGCGATCCTCACGAGACACCTGCCTACGTTAGTTCCAAGCTAGCGAGAAGACCTCGAAGCCTCTTTATACACTTCTTAAACATACTTGGGGATGTTTTAAGTGGAAGCAAGAGGACATGGGAGGGATTGACCCCTCATTGTCACTCCACCCGGACTAAACGATCCATCCTTCAAACTAGTCAAGCAAAAGAAGTTTACTTGAAGACAAGCGATTAATGAGAGTCGGCAAGCTCCTCCGGTGATGCGATCAAGCAAGTGGAATACCACCCAAATGGTTGGCCCGACATCATTGCTGCGTCAAAACGAATGGAAAATGGCGACTCTGCATCGATTTCACTGACGTCAACCGAGCATGCCCTAAAGATAGTTCCCTCTACCTCGGATCGACCTCATAGTAGACGCCACAGCCGGCCATGAACTCCTCAGCTTCATGGATGCTTTCTCCGGTTACAACCAGATCAACATGGATCCCGACGACCAAGAGAAAACCTCATTCGTCACGGGGCAAGGGACCTATTGCTATCGAGTAATGCCTTCCCGGACTAAAAGCGGGAGCTACGGAGGTTGGTGAACGAGGTGTTCCAGAAACAAATAGGAACATCTATGGAGGTATATGTAGACGACATGTTAGTAAAATCAACTAAATAGAACTGCGCCATAAACTCGTCTAGTAGAGGCATTCGGGTCTGAAGAGTACAACATGAAGTTGAACCCGACCAAATGCGGCACCAGTCTCGAGCGGAAAATTCTTAGGTTTATAGTCAATAGCAGAATGAGGCAAGCCCGGATAGAGAAAAGTTATTGCTTTCGACCTTACCACCGCCATCAAACATAAAGTCTAATGCTAGCTGGAAAAATAAATGTCTTCAAAATGGGTTTTGTGTCCAGACCGATAAGTGTCGATAACTTCTTCCAAGTTCTAAAAAAGCTTTCTAATGGGATGCACATTGCGAAGAAGCA